>JAGDQP010018545.1:0-28205 GCA_022664845.1 Lepisma saccharinum | reverse complement strand
GAAACTTGCAGATTTCGTTTTGTAACGAAACTTGCAGATTTCGTTTTCTATAATGACACTTTTTTCGATGGTAACGAAGCTTGTAGATTTTCGGGGCCTCGTCTCTATAAAGAATAGTTCGAAGAAATTAAACGAAACATAGTACTGTATGATGGGAATGTGGTATGATTACATGTGGTGTCTACATTTTGGATATATTTTGCAGATTCTAAGTTATGCAGAAGTTACGTTTGCTAATACCGGAGTAATGTTGACCTCGGGGTGGTCTAGAGGTTAGCGCGCTCGCCTTGTGTGCTCGTGGCCACGGGCTCAGAGTCCACCAGCTCGTTTAGGACGTTTAACTCAACCGGAGTAATGTTAGGAGCACTGGGTTCCTCTCGGTGACAGTAGCCACCAACTTCTCTGTGCAATATACGTGTTACAACACAGGCAGAATCTTTCTACGTAAATGATACTAACTCAGTGATATTCGGAATTTGATGATCTGCTGTTGATGCATACGGTACAGATTTTTCTAGATTTGTTCAATTTCCTGACCGGGGGAAGAATTCCCTTAACGCGTAAAATACAGGATCTTCTGCAGTTTCGTATCCCAGGCTAGGTGGATATTTTGGAAAACATCCAGGGAAGATGTTTACAAAGAGGGGGAATCCCAACCATCACCCGCTACAAATCGAACCCTGAATATAAGTATTGACTTATTGAACGCAAAACACCACATGTTCGAACATTGACATTTGATAAAGGCATTCGTGTGAAACATGTAAACAGTTACACAAGAGATAGAATATTACCAAATAAAACTGTGAAATATTATGAAAAATTACCATTATACATAAAAGCGTCAAAATTATACAAAATAAAAATGGCGTTGGCTTTAGTTTCAGGTGAAATGAGTCTGTATTATAGTTAGCATCGTTCTCAACGAGCCCCATTATAATTCTACGGTTTCCGGATTGATACAGTTTGAAAACATTCTGGTGAATGTTCAGTGACACGGGAGCAGTACTTTGATGGTACGTATATCTCATACATACATACATGTGCTGATTTCTGGGGTGAAGAGCCCGCCATTCAAATAGTTCATTATGTTGGCCATGAGGAGGCAGCATCGAAGAGGGAAGTATAAAACAAAAGAATTATGACAAGCGAGCTTCTTTCCATGTGTTTGCTCTCCAGTCTCCACGATCTGGTTTCGACAGTCGCCGCGGTTGGCATAGGCGGGAGGAGTAATTATTTCTTCAGAATAATAGACCATTTCCCCTGTGTCTTTCCCAACCTATTTCTACCCTTCCTTTCCAAGCTTTTTCTTCTTTGTTGCAGTTTTAGTGGCCTCAGTTTCTTCTTTATTCTTCTTCTTCGTCTTTTTTTTTTTTTAGATATAATTTAAAAGCAAAGATTTGTTCCGAACTTTGGAGTTCCGTGCAAACTTGAAGGATAAAAGATTGCTTCATGGAGAGACATATCTTGTGTGGATAGATGTTAAAGAATGATGGGCGATGACTAAGATGGCAGACCATGTAGCTCTAGCTCGGATGGGGGAAAAACTTAGGTTGTATTTCATCGGAGTTGGAAAGAAGACCGAGACGTCGTTGGAAGGACAATATTTGAAGGGATCTCCGAGAGGTAAATATTCGGGATGGAAACTGGCTTGATATTGCCCAGAATAGGATACTATGGCGAACGTTTGAAACTGCGGTGATGAACTTGCGAATCCCGTAAGCCATAGTTAGTTAGGTGTTACATTTGCCCGAAGGTAAGATGGAATACTGGTACTATAAGAATTTAGTATTATCGGTTGGAAAACTAAAGGTAATCTAAAAGCAGAATGCAGGTATGAATTCTTTGACGCATCTTAAAGCTGCTAACTGATTACCTGTTGTTGCAGTCTGTCGAACCCTACAACCATTTGTGTTAGAGTGATTGATGTAGTGGAAGAAGTATCGGCTCTGTAATAACGCGACTTAATCGCCAAGGCACTAATTTTCAGGAGAAAAGTTGATATACTTCTCAATTCTTCCACGAGCTAGTATAATGTTTATCCAAACCCATTTAAGATTATATTAGATATTCCGCAAATAACATTGGATTCTTTGTGCAGTGAACGCAAACGTAAAGAGTATTAAGCAGCCGGAACATGCAACATGTGCACCATGTTAGCACATCATGCACTGTATCCTTGACAGTTTACGCTTTCCGGTAATTTATATAGGAATTGTTGTACTCATTTTGTGCTTTTCAGAAGTGCAATGTTCAAGTTCTGCCTACACGTAATTTCCCTTGGTAGTTAATTTAGACTGATTTACAGGTTTAGTGTGTAAGTTTCTGCAAATATATAATTATAATGTTTCATCGATAGTTTTCTATATAAAACACAATATGGCCACAGGATAATGCATTTCTATAAAACATCGTGAGTGAGGGAAAACGTGAAGAAACGTTAGGCAAAAAACAGAAGTTAAAAATTACGCCCGTGAGAGACATAAGGCGAGTAAAACAATTTCCATGTATATCAACGGAAACTGCATTCCCAAATGGCAGGGGTGATCTACAACGTTAATATTTCAAGATCCTCGAGATGACGTCGGAAGTGAACGATCAAAAGGGACATGGTCATAAAATTAAAGACTTTGTCAAATTTCTAGATGAAAATCAAGATAGTACAGTTGAAAAGGTGTGCGGAATGCAGTAAACACGAATGAGAGTAATACTGTCCTCTCATTGTAAGTCGAAAATGGTGGAGGTTGGGGGGTGAGCGTAGAGAGGAGCGTTAAGAATTTGTGACATCTTTAATGAAAACAGGTGTCAAGGTGTAACAGTACCATTAAAAATAAGAACACGTATATATTTTTGTATCGAATGATTGTAACACCAGCATGGAGTAAGTTTCCTTAATGTATAGAAAGCTTGATGTTTGTGTGTGTGTGTTTATAGACTCGATGAAAGAAAGAAAATATATTTTTGTAAGAACTTGAGTGGATATGAAGGGTACTGGGGAAGCGAACAAACGACTAGATAAGAAAGCATTGGGGCGGGGGGGGGGGGGGGCAGCCAACCTTATTTCTTTTATCCCTTTTCTAATATATCAGTCTATTCGATTGAGAGAGTGAGTCCAACATAACTTTTTGTGAAATATATAAATAAAAGGTCACGAAGCGCACTATACCAAAACCTGAAGAACACCCTAATATCCTGGAAAGCTTGTACACTCAAAAATATATGGTATGAGAGTGGAGTTCAATAAAAGCTCAAGGTCCGCTGAGCAATGACACAGCAACTTTTTATATATAGTTTTTCTTTTTTTCTCCCCTTTCCCCATGTATAGAGTCAGCAGCTTCCCAAGCCAATAATCAGGAAAAAAGGCAAGGGAGCAACGGGGCAGGGCTCGTTTTTCGACTCTCCACAGTGGCTTTCCATCTCTACGTCCAATTAGTTTCTCCACCCCCTCCACCGTCCCTGCTCTTGATGTGGCTCTCTTTTACTCAGTTTCCCCCTCCCGAGACATTCTCCATATACCTTAGCATCACGATGACATTGCTCATTTGTACACGGCGAACGAAGAGTGAGTTTCACCTCACTCACTCACGGGCTATGAAGGAACCAGAACGACGACGCTACACAATGCAAATATTGTGAGCTCTGATGGTGCTGCCATCCATTGCCAGAGAGATGAGTGAGCTTGTAGAGGGTTGGGAGGGACTTTTTTCTAGGGAAGGGGGAGGATTGTAGAAGATCATGTGTGTGTGTGTGCTTGCCTTACTATTTGCTTTCTGCTTACAAATAATAACCACTCGTTTTTGCTCTGTTCTGGTTCCCAATGTCGAATTAAACGCATGACCTACCTCGAACTGACTTCACAAACCTTGCCCTATTAGACCAAACTACACGATACACATTGCACACACACACACACACACACACACACAAATTTGGAGAGAAAGAGGAAGCCAAGAGAGAACTTAGCTGGATGTCAGCTCGGCTTCCAACGAACAAACATTATTTCCTTGTCAATGCTCGTGGAAAGAATTCGTCTGATGATCTTGACTTCCTCTGCCACATCACACGGAGCAAAAGGAAAAGAAAGAACACAGCTTCTCTACTTGTTTGCTTGAACTAAAGCAAGTCAAAATCACCGAAAAGACTAGAGAATATGAAAGAAGCTGTGTTCTCTGTCCACACACACACACACACACATACAAAGAAACGAAGACGTCAATTTTTTTAAAGCTGTATCATGATGGTTTTCTAAATGTTTGAAACTATACGAAATCTGAGCAGAAAGTATCCGGACTTGCTCCTTAACACATCAATCTTCTTCAAGGCAGGTTCGTTCAGAAATTCATCCACCGAGCTTTCCATGGTTCGGCTCTGGTATATAGCTCCTTTCTCCTCCAGCTTTACGATCTTTATGGTGAGAATCAACTTAATTCAGCGATTAGTGAAAACCTCCCAGTGTTTCAATTATGGTCTACTCCGTAGGAATTTTGGCATCAATTGGGCAGAAACTAGTTAGAAAGTGATTGGACAGACTTCATCTAATATCTTGTTAAGGGACGATTTTCTTTGACTGGTTTTGTCTTATTCAACCATATTGTTAAGCTAGAAACTCAGCCAGATCAAGGAGGCTCTTCTTGTCTTGAAATGTTTCTATCAATCTCTTAAACAGACATAAGGACTATCCTCGGGAGAGGATCCTCCTTGAAGGCAAAAGAGAATGGAATCAAAAAAATAATTTGTTTTCACTGAAGACTGGCTGATCTGCGAGAAATGTTTCGAGGGCGTATTTGAAAATGTGTCCGGATCTTCAGATTTATCAATAACATATCTTTCTTGTGAGACTATCTTGAAGAACATGAACGCCAAAGGAAGTAATCGAGGGACATCAGAAGGAAATTGACAAGATGCAAGCCACGATTGATAGTTTCTTCGGCGGCTTCAGCTAAGATTGTGGCCACCTCGATAACATGGATTTCCATACATATTCAGGACAGGAGATACAGAATCCACACGAAGCCAAGCATCTGTTGTTTCGTATTATGAATCTTAAAGTTGATTTTAAGAATGATTATACTGCCGTGTTGCCACCATTTGCTGTACGGTTCATTCATTCTTCATCGTATGCAGTTTGCAGATGAAGAGAAAGTTGGCCTATACAGAGTCCACTTGCGCCAGGTAACTTTTAAAAGCGAACCAGTTAGAGATTTTTACGCACTCATCACTGACTAGGAAAAGGTAATAATGTACGTATTCACTTTTATCACTTACGAGGAATGAAATTCTCTTTTCCTGTAATCGACGTTAATCGTTTGAACGTTATTGCAGTGTAATTAATGTTGGTGGTGGCAGAGTCAACGCACTGTCTGCATGTCGTCTTGACGATCCCAAAACATCGTTACGTACATTCCGTGAGTAAAATCTTATCTCTGTAAGAGAATACGAGAAAAAAGAAAAGAAGATGGGAAAGAGAATATGTTGAATTAACAAGGCTACTCTAAATGAGGTGACAGGCGTGGTGGGCATAGTAGGCGGCAGTTAATAACAGTCTTTCCAAGTGTGTAGGGGAGGCTTGAATGAATATTATGGTAATGATACTCAGCACCCCCTGATGGTCAGCCGAGACGACAATGTTTCTTTTCCTCGAGACACCATTTATCATCATTAGAAGGTGTGGTGTCCCATGGAGGATCTAATTACCATTAACAATAGTGTCTTTTGGACAAGAATGAGGGAGGTGGAGGCATAAAACATGTGCATAGCACCCATCAGAGCCCACTTCCTCAATCCGCCTACCATGTATTTTCTTTTCCTTTTACCCCCTTGAATACACACGCACGTATGTATCATGCCGAATCTCTTTGGCTAAAATAGTAGCTTCCAACAGGTGGGAGTAAATCATCTTTACAATGTCTTGTAGGGGCGGAATCAAATCATGGGCAGTTAGTTATTTTACTTTATTGTGTCTTCTGAGTATAGTGTCATTCTTTAGCATTATTTTCTCTTAAGGCTAGTCTAAAGCAACGATAGATTCTCGTCTAGATGTCATCATAGAATATGTCTAATGTATTTTTCGTTACATGATATTGTAATGCTGCTCCTACAAATTCAAGCCTAGAGAGTTCAAACTTTCCGAGAAGAAAGTTCATAACCATTTCAAGAGTTCTATCCATGCCATTTCGTTGTTGTTGATTGTTGTAGTGAATATTCAAACATACAACAATGAAGCTCTTTCAACAATAAATAAACCGAAGAATAAAATATCGGCACAGATAGAACTCTTGAATTGGTTATGAACTGTCTTCTCTGAAAAACTCTATAGGCTTGAATTTGTAGGAGCAGCATTGAAATTTCATGTAACGAAAAAAAAGTACATTAGGACAAAAGTACGACATTAGTGCTTCCATCAAACGGTAGAGGTCCTTGTTTTACACTAATCTTAAGTTTCGTTTTCCGTTGGCCAGATGCGTGTACAATATAAATAGCGTTGTACTTCACTTTGTATACATGTATGACTATAGCATGTTTTTGAAATTTACATAGGATGGCAACAATTCGGGTTATGCTTCTTGTAGAACAACAAACCGTTAGGATTTTTGTCTATCCTTCCACGGACTGTTCTATCTTCGTTGTGGAAATGATGCAGCCCTTATATATATGGCACACTAGATTTTGTTTGAAATGCAAAGCACAGGGTTTCTTTTTCTATGACATACTTGTTACTGTCCGTAGCTGTAGCTGTAGTAATAAATCTTGTCTGTGGTCCACTCTCGCGCAGGCGCAGCAGAACCATAAAACAAGCTGCTGCTTTGGAATTGTTTGTTTAATGCAATGGTTAACGTATCGGAAAACTGATCCGGAGACCCGGGTTCAAATCCTGACGTAGTTGTTTATATATATTTTTTTTCAAAAGTACAATAAGTTTTTATCTATATACGCATTAGGAGTTTTAGTAAAATTAATGATTTGGTTACGTTAGAAAATCAGGTTCGATGTTTTTCTTTATTGCACATGTAGTGGAACTCCTGATTTAACGGAATTATTACAGCTAGCTACCAGATGGCAGCACCTACTTCCGAGAATTCTTTACGACCTATAAGCTGTCGTGTTATTTAATGGTTCATTTTGACATGGTGGCCTTTGTTCATTCTATCTTTGTTACTCTGTGACAGTTCATAGACAGTTTCACTAACCGTTACAGTCCCTATTCTTTCGAATTAAATCTCTAGAAGTCTGATATTGGCGTTGTTAGTATTGAATATTTTTAGAAAGTACTAAAAAATAGATTCAGACTGCTATACGAACCTGTAGTTTTTTTTTTTTTTATTTTTCTATTGAAGAGTTTACATTTTCTGTAAAAGCAAGTACAACAAACTTGTTTTTCATACATTGTGGATTAATAATTTGGAATCTTGAAGAAATTCTGTTGTTGACTCTAGAGGAGAAACAGAAACTGAAAAATCTCACATCTGGATTAATTCTGAAATTTAGGTCATTTTATTCTTTTTTGTCCAGTTTACATATTTGTGTAGATTCAACATTGGTGTTATAGATTGTTTATTTGCGACCGAGAATCTTTGATTAAAGTAATCAGTACTCGTAGCATCTGAATTGATTAACATTACTAGATTAGCAACTACGGTGAGTTCTGAAGTAAAGTCATCATGGCATTAAATAAACAATATTCACATTTAAACAGATTACTTCTGAATCAATCCCATGAAACTCACAACTACCACTTCCGTATCATTTTGTCAAAACGACAGTAGTGAATCCATCCTTTAGCAATTTTGCAATTATTTATTGTTTTTGTTTGTTATGTAAATTTCATGTTTCATTTGCTTCCTATTTCCAAGCCTTTTGCAATTTTCATCAACTTCGATTACAAGGATGGTTATCGGGGACCGCGGTGGCTCAGGGGTTAGGCCTCTGACGCTTGGGGTCGTCAGTTCAAACCCAGCTCGTGCTACGTGGGCTTTGTGGTAGACCAACACCGTGTGCGTGGGTTTTCTCGGGGTTCTCCCACTTTCTTCATTCCACCAGTCATCCCATCATTCATTTGGTGTGAGTCAAAGTTTCCTAATGGCCTTAAAATTAAAGTTCAAAAGCAGCAATCAGTAACAGTCATTTCTATAACAAAGCATATGGTTGCTAGTATCTGACATAGATAATAAAATATCATATATTTTAGATTCTTTCATTAGCATCCTGTTAACTGTTGGTTTGGGTGTCAGGCGTTTGACAGAGAGAGCCTTCTGCATATATAAATTTTCAGGACGTTGGTTTCTAAATCCTTTTCGTAGATTGTATTGTTGTTTTCGAATCCTATGTATAATTTTCGTAATCTGTATATTTTTGTTTCGAGGAGTTGTACAAATGGAGGAAACGAGAGGAAAAAGCTACTTATTCACTTTATCAACCAACTTTTTTTTTTAATGATTAAAAAAAAAGGCTTTTCTGTTTATAATACCTAGAGCTGCACGTGCTACACGAAGGTTTTTGTACCTTCCTGTTGTCACTGTAAAAGATGCGGCTCCATGTTCATCTATAACCTGAAGCAAGCGGGCGCCATCTATATCCTCCCACTAGAGACTTGCTAATGAGCATGTGATAAATCTCTCATGGTGATACATGATATAATTAAAAGGTGGAAAAGAGACAGAGGGTGTCCCTTGACTGTTAGACTCTCTAACCACGGAGGATTTTGCTGCAGAAGGCTAGAAGGTCTTGCTTGACTAACAAGCTCCACTTTCTCCTAGCTACATTTTCTCTCTGTGTGTATGTTATGCCATCTTGTTTGCATATATCATGTATCATTGTACTCTTCTCTAACACACACACACACGCACATGTAACCCAACACAGAGAGAGGAGGTGGAGTATTCTTGTATATCAGGTTAATGTTGTCTATGTGTGATGTTCCCTTTTTACCTTTGGCTTAGTAGCTAGTACATCATTGCCTACAGTTCTATGCAGCGTATCAGGAAACAGTGTTTTCTTCCATATAATAAAGAATAATATGCAACTAACGCCTGTTTCTACCTCTGAAAGTGTTTCAGAAACTTTTAGAAAAGGCACTGAAAAAAAAAAACTGTGTAGAATGTATGCCTATGACTCCTTTGAAATTTTTTAAAAACATGCTCGATTGCACCAAGTTGTATGGTGTGTACTTAAATTAGTTTTGAAATAAGTAAAAACTAGATTCATTTTCCTAAGGGGATAGAGTACAACGAAAACCCATAGTACCGGAAAATAATTAAAGAAATGTAGATAGGAATATTATTACTTACTAAAAATACGTAACTTGTTCAAGACTTTTTTGGTGGTCTTCGTATTTTACGCCTTTATTCAAGACAGACCTAAGTTCACGTCTTCACGATTACTGTCACTCGTGCTGTGCCCCATAAAACGAAAGTTTTTTATTTCATCATTACTAATTCGGGAGGGGGGTAACGTAACTCAGAGTGCTGTTACCGTCCATAATAACAATTTTATCTTCATCAGTATGTCGTGGTTCCAGGTTTGCTGCCACCTGTTGGTAGTATGGGGAATTTACTTGTGATTTTGGCAACGACTTACAGGTGTCACTACTGTGCGACGAGCAGTGCTTGGTTTTGTTAGCACTATGTTTACTTGGCGCTTCTGTGATATTTTCTTCATGTCCATGATGAAACTTAACTCTGGAATTGAATTTATTTTAAGGCCTTTAGGAAACTATGGCTCAGGCCTCATAACTAGACAACGCTGTTGTCAGGTTTTATCGGACCCTTCCGAGGTATGGTGGAGCTAAGGAAAATCTATTGTTTATATGGATGTGATTTAAAGAAAGGCAGACAAACTGTACAGGATAATGAGTGTAACTGTTGTAACTCTGCGTAATCTATATTCATTTCAGAATGCACTGATGATGCTAACAGAGCAAGCAATTCTCAGTTTGAGGATCTTAATTTGGTTCTCTTTAATCTTGTGTAGTTATCCTGTTTGTGGAAGAAAAGAAGCACGCCAATAAGCTATAACCCCCAAAATACATACAGTAGACTCGCGATTATCAGAGTTAATTGGGACCGAGACTAGCTCAGATACGAAAAAATTCTCCGGAATTGATGGATTACAAAACTTGACGATAACCAAGTGCATTAATGTAAAGTCAGTGTTTATTTAATACGTACATTACATAACAATACGTATGTAAGTATATTAGAAAAGATAAACAACAGATTTTTGTAAACAAAATACGAGGTTATACGAGGTCAGCAAGTCCGAAGTATCGCGAAGGTGCACTAGATCAATCCTGCGCATCGACTAGGTTCACCCGGAACCTGGGTTATCCCAAAATACATACTACGAAATTTTCCATATTCCAATCACTGTTAATCATCAATTCACTTCGTGTTGTCGGTACGGGATTGGCTAGCACCAGCCAATCAGGAACCACAGATAGCTGTCTCACTAGAAGTTGTTTTGTGATTATGTGGCTGATGAAGCAAAGTTGTTCGTTAGTTGGTAAAACTGTTACACGTTTTTAGTTTTTAAATGTATTTGCTTTGCTATTATTTTATCATACTAGGAAGTAAATCATATAGTTACAATTCCTATTAGCAGAGGACTTGGAAACATTACTTACAGCAATGACGGCCTGTCAGAAATCCCAGGAGCATGTTTTCGGTTAATGTAACTTGTCCAACAGACTTTCGGGATACCAAATGTTTACCACACTCGCTTTCTGTGTGCGTGATTGGGATTCAAATCCGGTTGGGGACCAATAGGCGGAATGACACTGAGATCACTTTTTAAGTTCCATCCTTAGTACTCTGAATTTTGGAAGTTAAGCACGGCTGAGAGAGGAAACAATTAATTAATCGTAACGAGTAATGTTGAAAGTGTGTTCCCGTAAGTTCCATTGTACTAATAAGGGGGGGGGGAGAGATTTGTGACATTTGAGATTATCTTACGACAGATCTGCAGGGAATGAAATTACGTGCTATTTTGAAGATTGGTTTGAAGTATTTTCGAATCACAAAATGCAGAAGAAGAAAAGATGATCATGAATATTTGTTTGAATATGAATTTCTATGTCCCCACCTTTTTTTTTTTATGCACGCGTTTTCTTTGCTTTGGTATTATGTGAATTCACTGAATTTCCTCAAATTATTCCCGAGTACAGAATTACTTGCTTACCATAAACCTGTTTTCTGTACTTAGCCTCTCCTTCCTTGCCTGTATATTGGATGACGAACGAACAAGAGACCTTTCAAATCGATTTCGTATATACATATATTTTTGTGTGTTCCAGAGAATTTGTTGAATAAGTCTGCTGTTTGAAATAGAGTAAGAGCGAGGTGCACATTTTTTTTTCCTTGTTTTGTATGGATAACAGAAGGTGTATTTTGACGAAATGGGAAAAACTAGTGATGGGTGCGCGCCCAAAATAATAATAATAATAAAAACTGTGAATATGACTCTCTTTAACAACATGGTTGTTGCGTACCTTATCGAGCTGTGTTTTTAATGGCTTATTTGCGTAAAAGCTACTGTAAACAGAGTATTGAGACATACTTTGAAAATAAAGAAGGGAAAAAAGACATGGACTAATGTGAAGAATTGGCATGAGAGGGACTTTTTTTTTCTTTCTAGAAGTATAAAGAACGCGATTTTTTCCCTCTTGATGTTCGTTCTGGATTTTTTTTTAAACTTTCAACTGAGAAGGGATCTACATTGGCATCATCATCATCATTGTGACAGCCTTCGTGCCTTTTTCTGTATCTTCTTTTGTTTTGAGGATATATATAAAATATTCTTCCCCGTCTTCGCTTTCTTTTCAAGCTTTTTCCCTCCTTTTACTTCCCTGTCGTACGTCTTTTGTCAGACTATTTGCGCAAGAGGTTGATCTCTTAATACTGCTCCGTCTATGCTTGGCTATACCCAGTTGCGTAGTGCATCTTCATTTGGATTTAATTCGTTGATTAGGCATATTCATAGCTGTTAGGGTAGTTTTTTTTTCTTTCTATTTTATTATTAAGGTCGAGAAGTGAAGGGATTTTTGCGCCAGAGGAGGGCAAAATATGAAGATGGGGCGAAGGCTTAGAAATGCTAGAAAAGAAAAATATACACAGAGAGAACTTTGCTTGTGGTTTTTCCTCATTGGATTCAGAAAAAGATGGAATTCTAAGAGGGTGTAGGGTAGGAAACGGGGGAGGGGAGGGGGAAGAGACTTGGTTCTTTTGTAACAAAAAAAAAAGTACCTAATTAAAGCGAAAAAGACATGTCTGTCGCCTGTGGGACAGTTCCGGTATTATTTTTCCTGGCTCTTCTCTTGTTCCTGTTCTCTCTTCAGTTTAAAAAGATGCGAGAAGGAAAAAGGGATTTCCAAGAAGATACAGTAAAAGAAAAAAAGAAAGAGACATAAAAAGAGGATTTTGGAATTTATACTGTATAATGGAGACCGATACGCGAGGTTTTGAGAACTCCCTCAGGGACGTAACAGAACAAAGACAGTCCAGAGTTGGCGTCAGCTTCCAAAACTCCCCAAATTCAAAATAACAGAAGGATTCCATGAGAAAATTACATTTTTCTCTTTGTATATGTTTTTTCAAAGGATTTTTTTTAGAAAAAAAAAGAAAAAAAGAAGATATACGGTATGTTGTACACTCAGATTAAGACAAAATGTCATCCGATTTTTTCGGGTATAAAATTAGCGCAATACCGATCTAGTACCGGGTGTTTAATAATTAAGCGATTACTTAGTTTGTGGGGAAAGTTTTACTGATACAAAATACATTTAAGATGTCAGCGTTTCTTTGAATAGGCTTAGAAAATCTTACCAATTAATTAATTAATCTTTAAGTGTTTTCCTTATGTTACCACAAGATGGGGCATTCTAACTTCAAAGTTTTGTATGACTATACCTCGAGTTACAGTGGGAAAAGCCTTAGTGATAGGGTCTTGGAGCTCATTCACAATCTTAGGGCGTGATTTGTAGACAAGATAGAATAGAGAGACCATTCGATATCTCCAGATCTGTGATTAGGGTAGTTCAGAGTGGCTGTTTATAGTCCTTTTAGCTAGAGCCGTGACTCGTAGGTTTATGGGCAGTTCTACAATCGACCGCTAAATTTTTAGTCAGTGCTAAGCTGAGGCCAAGTCTGGTTTTGGTCAATGAGAGTACGCATACGGAAAATGAGAATTTGCCTCAACTTAGCGCTGACTAGCAGTTTAGCGGTCGATTATAGAACTGACCCTTAACCTATTTTATTCATTACTTGCTAACATTACTTACTATTTTAACATGGATTTTCGTTTATTTGTTAAACAAATGTGCTAATTCTATAGATTCTAAAGCGGCTAAATTGATTTAAGAACGTAAAAGAGACCTAATTGAACATTTCGGGGGGAAAAGGTGGGATGAAGTTGACATTAATGCATGGAAGTTCTACTACTGTTAATAGGAAGAACGAACGTACACCAATGTGTATTTGTTCTCAAGCTTTCTTTTCTTCTTTGCTGTTTTCATTTGGCGTGTGTTCTTTCCTGGGTGGAGACTCTCTTCATTGGAATTTTTCGTGCTCTGGGAGTAAAAAAAAAAAGTCTCGGTCACCCCCTGAAAGAAACTCTGTTCAAACACAACAGTGTATAATAGTAAACTGCCCGTCCTTCCGGGTCATGGGATTGAACGAAATTCTGAGACCCGGTGTCCCGTTTTCAATTGTGGTGATGTATAGCCGTAAGTTTATACTAGAAAATTACTGTGGTCATTTTTGTTTTCTCGATTTGATGTCATGGTTGAGGCAAATAGAGGAAGAGGAAGACCAATCCAGCTCCTTGAAAGTATTAAAGAAGATAAATCGTATGTTGAGATGAAAAGGAAAGCCCAAGATTGGGATAGACGGAGAGGACTTAGCTTACCTCGAAGGACCTGCCGCTTTTGGACAAACGCTAATGGTGGTGTTGACAGTATCATTCTGACCGGCTTCTGGATTCAACTGTCTGCCACTTCCGCTCAACGGCCCTACTACCGCTGATTAGAGTTGAGAAACAGCTTGATTCAATAAATTAAGTAGTGTTAAATTGTTCAACAAGAAAGATGACATATTGTTGTTTTATGTTAATTTTGTGTTATCAATTGCTGTTGGTTAGACATACTACATGCATGTCTTACAGATCTTGTTTCTTACATGACAGGTGTTGATAGTGTTAACCTGTCTGCATTCAAGACATTTTTATTTTCGAAGCCGGTGTGAGACGAGACGTTCAAATTGAAAACGCAGTATGTGCACACACCTGCTTGTTTGTGTGGAACGCGTAAAACTCAAGTAGCAAGCTTCAAGTAGCTGAGAGCTTGTGATTCTTACTTATTGAAAAAGATACATTCATAAAGGAATAAAAAAAGTTAGTCGTCTGATTAATGCTCCTGCTTCGTGGGCGAACGGTCCCGGTTTCGATCCCCGATGTGAGTTTACAGTTTTGGTGTTGCCCTAGCATCGTCATCTAATAGGGAGCTCCTTGAATTTAAGAAGTAGCAAAATCCGGTCTCAAAAGTTAGAGGATATACGGTAATCATCCATTGCACCGACCTTATGACACCCTCATTGAAGAAAAGCTGCATCCGGAGGCAGGTCTATGATCTGAAGATTCTTAGGTTACGTTAGCCTAACCTATAGGTCTTTGTTATCGCCTGGAGATTAGGTTCTAAGGACGGGACGAAATTTTAAATGAACTCCGAACCTCATGTCTCAATCGGGAATCGTCTTGATTAAAAATCACTCATCTACCGAGTATCGAGGACTTCGTTTTACATCAACCTTTATCGACTGAGAATATACTGCCCGCACGTTAAAGAGTGTGTTTTCCTGAAACTAACTTCGTCTGGGCCTTTGGCATTTACTCTTTATGACTTTCCTCCGAACGATATATTTTTTTTTGTAATTTCTATTCACGACTGAATTAAGGCCCTTTTCATTCAACACAGCTCGGTCAGCTGTTATCCTCATCCATGTAGCTCCTGATAAACGCTTCATGTACCCATCTTCCATTTCAGTGAACGTCTTCTCGATCATTTCTTTTCTCCGGGAATCCAGTGTCGAATATTGGTCGTTCATCTTCCATCTGTTCGTCTAGCTATGTAACTGGCGCATCTCCACTTCGTCTTCTCCGCAGTCTTGACTACATCTTGTTTGTTTGTGAGCGGATCCATTCATTTGCCTTCCTGTCTGTCCCTTCTAGTTACTCCTAGCATATCTGCAGAACATTTGAACTATCCAGTTCCCGTGAGCCAGTGGTTACGATCGCTGACTTCAGATAGACACTGTAAAGGTAGATTTTAAGTCCCGCTTACACTGGTCATTCTGACAGATTTTCAGTGATTTCTTCAGTCTCGCCAGGTGAATGTCGGGATAGTGCCTAGAATTTTAATTTTGGCCCTAGTGTTCGCCGAGGGATGTTGTGTTTCTGATATGTAACAGGTTTCGACCAGAGATACCTATCCATCCTATAGAAATCAAATCAAAGAAAGAGAAATATTTGTGAACTGTGGTGGTTTCAATTTATCGTTTCTTGATTGGAGTGAGTAGTGACGGTAGTAGTGCTATCATTTCATAGTTCCTTTTTTCTTTCTTCGAGAATCGGCTTTTCAATATCCGTAATGGACTCCAGGATGGTCTGACGAGCTTTGTGGTGGGTTCCTCTCGTCCACTAATAATTTCTTTCTTCCCTTATTTCTGTTTCTCTTTTCGAGTTTCTTCAGTGTTTTCAGAGACATCTTTTTGTTTGTTTGTTTTCATTTCTTTTTGCCTATATGTCTTTTTTATTATTATTATTATTATTTTGGACGTAGCCGTCGTAATATCAGAATTACCTTGCCAGATCATGGAGGGTTGATAAAAGAACTCCTAAAGAGAGCTTTTTCTCCCCTTCCTCCTCCTTTTAACTTCTTGAAAAATGTATGCTACTGGTTGCTTCGGAACTTGTTAGGTAAGGATATTGGATCTTTTACCATCTTTCCCCCTCCCTCCCTCCACAACTTTTATTTCACGTCCACTTTCCTCTCCCTTTTTTGTGCTCTCTCGTTTCCTTTTCTTCATCTCTTCTACTATTCTCTCTAACTCTTCTTAATCTCAGTTGTAAGTTGAAACCGTCCTCAATGCTGCCGAGTGGCCGGCGTCCCGTGCTTCGTGTCAGTTTACCCAACTAGTCTCTACTAGATATCACTAACTTCTAGTTCAAAATATGACTTAAATTCTGTCTTTCGTTCTCTTCCCCTGGTATCCATCTATACTATGCTTTGCATGAGTTTCTGTTTACAAGAAAGGCGATGTCTGGTCCCATTGATTTAACCGTATACAACATACCCTAACTCCGTATTCAACCCGCAGATCAACTCTTTTTATGCGGATTACATTTCCGGAAGCTTACGATTATTCTTCGGCCAACGGCATACTTTTTTCTTGTAGGATTTTATAAGATCCCTCTACTAACTGCAAGGCAGCAGTATGGTTTTGATCCGCCCCGGTATATTTCCGGTACCCACCATATCTGGTCGGCATTTCCCTGTCAGGCGCCTGATGGGAGACGAGGATCTGCAAAGGCTAGGGGAAGATGATTACCCCGAACAAATATATATATATATATATATATATATATATATATATTGTGGTGAAGGGAAGCAGCTTCACCATTAACTTCATGAGGCTGAAGATCAATGACATCGACAAGGCTCAGAGATGGGACAGAGTACGACATCTTAAATGTTGTGAGGTTGTAGAGCTGACAACTCTACACCGCTAAAGCATGGCAAGAAATAGTAACAGATGGTTCATGGATTCTCATGGGGTGCTTGCTCAGGGTAGAATCCTATGGCGAACGTTTGTTACTGTGACGATGAACTTGTGAGTTTGGTAAGCCATAGAGTAAGTAAGTATTTTACTATATGTCCCGTCCTTAGGACGTTATATTCATCCGATGGAAGGCAATGGCAAACTGCCATCGGTTCATTTTGCCGAGGGACCTTCGTGTCAGTACCTTTCTTCGATCGGAACAAACACATAATCATCATTATGTATTATTCTGTTCGAGATATTTTGAAAGGCAAATTCCTTCAGGTCACACAAAGCTCATCCTTAGTCCAGCTGGGATTCGAACTTGTGGCGTTGTGACCCTCAGATCACCTATAATAAACTGTTACCATAAGTAGAACGCACGACGAATTCGGTCCCAAGCTATGTCTCTCAATATATCGTTTTCTGTGGACGAAAGAAGACTAGAACTGCCAGTTCTATTTCTGGCGACATTTTGCTTTGTACACCTCAGTTGAACTCCAACCTACATTTTAGTTTATCGCCTATTTGATGCAGAATAGTAGGACTGTTGTTAACATGAGTAAAATGATGTGACTTTCTTGAAACTGTTTATTACACTCATATCCTAGTAATCGATTTAAAGGGGGAAAGACAATAATAATAATAATAAGACCAAGGTTTAGCCAGATGCTGCTGCTGTATCTCGCTATCTTTTTTTGAAAGAAATTACTAAGAATAAAGAAACATACAGTACCACAGTAAAACAGACTATTATTTTACTTGAATCATTACAAATGGCACAGCATCATTCAGTGGGTAAATGTCCCTTAGTCTCACCAGGAAAATGCCGGGTGGTATCTTACTAACTAGGTCCTGGCCGACTACATTCCATTACCTTCTTCGCCTTATCCCGGCCAGAGCCTAGGATGCCTAAAGAAAATAAATACAATTTAAATTCAGAATTCCGTGGGTAAAGCGAACGAAAGATTTTGCCATTTCGTTTTTTTTTACTCTCATGTCTACGTCTCCCGAATTCTTGCTATACTTCTTATATGCTCGCCCGGAATAGCTGTACCCAACACCACCTAATCACCACCACAACTCAACGCTTCGCAGCCTTCAATTTTCTCGGTAAACTAATATATCTCGGAAGTAAATCGAAATTTTACTAGAGTTTGCTACTCTGTCGTGTATCTCGGCGGAAGCTGTATCATACACAATAGGATTCAGAACTCACTCGGTATCTGTAGGGAGAAAGATAGGAGGAGGGGGGGGGATGGTGTTTTCCTGGCTGCCTGTGCCTGGTTTCTGCACAAGACCGTCCGTCTGCTGTTGTTGAGTTCGTTTTTACCTCTTTCTCCGATCTCATCTCATCCCCCCTCCTCCTCCTCTTTCTCATAGTATCTTTCTCTTTCAGGAGTTTGAGGTTTAATTTCAGTAATGGAAAACGCATTGGAAAGATGGGGGGGGGAGGATAAATGGAAACGAAATGGTCTTGTTGGGCCGGAACGCCGCATCCTTATCCTTCCGAGAAGCCAGTATTGTTGACGAATTGTGGTGATCGACCGTGCGCTTCGGTCGACTTCAATTGTCGAAAAACCTGGAACGGCGACTCCTAAAGCTGAACTAGTAGATTTTCCCAGCTTCAATCCTCTTTTCAAAAAAAAAAAGTCGTGGAATGAGTGACTGAAAAGAAAGGGATGGAGGAAGTGGAGAGGGAAAAATGTAGCTCTGATGCTGTTGTATTGCCAACTGCTTTTTGCTGTACTTCACATTTATCTTTTCATTGCGAAGTAAAGGTTGTTGATGCTTTTTGGCTTTGAAAGTTTGCTGTATGAAAGTTTCTCACAACTCTAGATTATACAAGATAAAGACAATGAAAGCACACCTTTAAGAATTAATAAATCTGGTACAACCCTTGCATGCATCGTGTGCAGATAATTTCAAAATCTGAAAATCGTACGTTTCAAAGCAAGGGAATATTATTATTTTAGAAAAAACACTTCCATAGATAAAATCAACACTTTCGGGAAATAGGTAGATAGGCGAGCAGCCGTGGCTCAGTGGTAAAGCGTTGACTTAGTCATTGGAAGGTCCTGGGAACAATCCCAGCGGCCACCCATCCTCACTGAGTGTTTTTTTTTTCGATGTTTAACTAAGTTATACCAGGCAAATACGGGGATGGTTAGCTCCAAAATATATGCCTTTGCAGATTATCTTCCAACATCCTGTCCCCCACCCCATCCCGGCCTGGCCAGTTATCTAACAGGCTATAAATACATTCAAACTTCAAAATAGGTAGAGAGAGCATTTACAGGTGACTGAAAAGTTATCATCATGAAACTTTAAATGGTAATTCTTTATTTAGATTCAGAATTATTTGAACTGAAGAATGCCACGCCTGTAAGTCATCCTCGGTATCACGTAAGTGTTCTAACCAAAGAACAAGATAAAACTTTCTGAGTCTTGTGAAGTTGTTCTTAAAAGCTGAATTTCATAGTTACATGAGTTTCATTTTTTTTTTTCTTCAAATTTTCTGAACTTCTAAATATTCGTTTCAATACGGCCTCTGTGATAACGTAACTTCGATGTGTTTTTTGACCAATATTTTTGAACCGTATAAAGCTTTGCCGTGTTGATAGTTTTCCTTAAGTGAATCCGTTTTCTGGTGCAGTTAACTCAACGATGTCATTGTATTTTAGTACCTTGCTAGTAGCCGTGTATGTACAGTCGGGATCAAAAGTCCTTGCCCCCCCTTTTTTTTTTGCGAATAATTTTGGAGTGGATATTCCAGAACGTTCCATAAAACCATTCCCAAATAGAACCCATTTTGAAGTTATTCGGAAAAGAAATTTTACTAACAGGAAAATTACTTTTTATCGTGACTATAGTTTTTTTTATTCACTTGTAAAAGGAGAATTTCATATTGTTATGGTATTTTTCAAACAAGAAAAGTGCGTCTTACAGGCGCAGTTACGGTATAATCATCATACAAGACAAGTTTTGATACGTTGATTTTTGTAATAATAATAATGATGAATTGTCATATCTAGTCACTTTAGTTGGTTAGTACTGGTAAACTGCTTGTTCATTACGTGAGATTGTAGAAATGCTATGGAGCGCAATTCTCGTTTTGTTTTAAACGGACTGTTTTAAATTAAATTTTGTCAAGTACTTCTTTCTAAACTTTGTTTTATTATTTTATTTTCGTGGGGGTATTTTTTTTTTCTAAACCGATATGGTGTAACAATAGCCCCAACAAGTTGAGAACACGGGCATACATAGAAATGACAAAATGCAAAAGAGGGAGAATACTTTTTTTTTTTTAGGCGTAGAAAGGAGAAATAATGAAGGCCAGACCGGGAGTAAAATGAAGAAGGATAAAAAAAAAGTGCTCTATGCTATTCAAAACCATGCCTCATTAACAAGGGATCGCTATATAGCATGCATGGAGCCGAGACAAAGCAGCATTTTAATTCGCCGCTGGTTTCGCCAAACTAGAGGGCGCAATAATAGAGATCAGACTGGCATTAAATCTCTATTTGTCTTGTAGTAGGTGGGGACACAGACCGTGTGTGTGTGTGTGCGATTTCAACAATGACAAAGACGAAAGGGGAAAAAGAAGGGCCTTTTTTTTTTTTTAGATAATAAAGACATCGGACGAAGGGGGCGGAAGGAAATAACGAAGTTCAAAATAGAAGTAGTGAAAAGAAATGACAAAGATTTTTTTTTAGGAAGGAAAGAGGAAAAAAAAATAATTCTCGAAAATAGATTTTTGTGTAAAGCCAAGAAAAATTATAGAACAATCTGAAGAAAGGAAGATTTCAGAGAATCAAAATAATTGACTAAAAAAGGTAATTTTCCTGTTACTGTAGTTGTTTGGTAGGAAATAATATATTCATTAGATAGGATTGAGTATTTTTGCTTTCCAAGAAAAGACTTTTTTGCATTTTAATTCGCATCAAATGTAAAAAACGAAACAGTATTGGAATTGCTCATTATTGTATATATATTGTATTGTATATAATCTTCGAAGATTTTCTCAAACATTTTAAGATTCTATTTTGATGTCTCTCCAATTATATGTATCTCCCCCCCCCCCCCTCCATTTTTTTACTTCCCTAAACGAAAAGTCTTGTAATGAGGCAGTAAATTGTTTACTAAATTTATTAATGCATTACCTATTGTATTTAGTTTTGTGATCCTGTAGGAAATACGTGTGCTTTCTTTTACTGAAATAATACTATGATAATAAATTTAGTTCAGTTTAGTGGGACTTGGAAAATACAGCTGACATGGCACCCTAGTAATACACAAAAGAGAAATATGTATAAAATGTATTACCATTGAGTAAATGCGTACTAGAGAAATCTTTGCTTTGTTCTACGAGGCCATGCGTTCTGAAGGCTTATCAACCCCTTGTTCAAGTAATTAGTGCACTGCCATTCAGATGTCGCTACTGCGCCCTGCATAGTTGCCAATACAGCAAGCAGAAACTTAACTTCCACTGGTCGCAGTGGCGACATCTGAACGGCAGTGCACTAACTATTTGAAAAAGGGGTTAATAAGCCTTCAGAACGCATGGCCTCGTAGAACAAAGCAAAGATTTCTCTAGTACTTTTTACTCAATGGTATTACTTAAATAACGAAGTAAGTACAAAATAAAATTTATGTATGTACCTAAACCTGATACCCAAATTATTCTATATGAAATTAATGAGACAGCCACAGGGGATACAACTGAACTATAGGATATACATTGAAATGCTATAAATCGTAGTGCACAAAAATTGGTTTCTATTATTTTCGGAACGGAAAGTTGTCAAACCAAGAAAAGGGGTTCCTATATGAAAAAATGTAAAATAGAGCGTAGTTTCGAACTAGCAATGGCCGAAGTGAGCCCAGGGCACGTCATATCTCGACAGATAATGACGAAAACCGTGGCGGTTTAGCAAATCGTAACCAAAATTGTATCATATCATGAAGAACGGTAGTTCTTCGAGTGACGCTGACAAAGAAATGAGTATGTTAGCGATACTCCAATGTAGACAACTAATTTAGGATCTAGCGAATTTGGGTGGGCGTCTGGCAGAATCACTAGTGACGAAGGTAGCTGTTTCCCAAGCCTTTTACGTATCTGATCGATTATCTTTCTCGAGGAGAATTGTTTCCGGGTAAGGAATGACGAAGTAACCGCCAGGACTTTTGGGAAGATTCCGTCATTTCCTGGTGAAACCGAAATCTCGTGCATGACGTCAGACAGGGTTGTTGGCAGCGTGGCTTGAACTTGCACACTTGAGATGTCTTGAGATTTTTGCTGCATTATGTCTCAAACTCTTAATAGCAAGTGTTGCGACTGAATCTGATACACAGATGTGGATGTTTTGAGATGTTTTCATAAAGGTAGCTCTAACATTGTTTTCCGTGGTGGAGTTGGACAAGTAATACAAAGGAAAACTTGAGTAGGCTGGTAACTGGGGCAATTCCATGTTTGAAATCGTGCTATAAATTCAGATACATTGAATTGAATTTATCGCATTTTGGCGTCTTTGGTTAGAGCTGGGATGGGAAAGGTATCGGCCAACATGTTACTTAATGTACCATCACATCATTCGTCTGGTGAAACTTTTGAAGGAAGCTTTGGAAAACCTCAGGATGGTCGGCTACGAGGTTCGAACTCCATACCTATCCGAAATCCGCGACATCAATCGCCTAGCCAGATAAACACAAGCACATGTCTCAAAACAAAGTCAACCTGAATAGTTTATAGTTGTTTACTGCTGATGGGGAGGAACATATATATATTTTTTTCGTTTGTGCTGTGACAAATACACGTGACATTTTATTGTTTTGTATTTAATTTCTTTAGGTATTAACACCTGCTGGTGACAACATTGACTTGTTTATTTATGTATTTCAATTCCTCATTGCTTATGCGGTAACTCCCCGCACCCCTGTTTTCGTTCAATTTAGAAACACTCCTTTGTGGTTGTCACTGGCATTTGTTATGGGCAAATGTATGTTCCATGTTTACAAAAAATAATCAACAAAGAATATTAATTGAAAAGGGACAAAATTTAATTCAGTGCCTATTTCCCCCAAAAAAGAAGAAAAAAGTGCCGTTTATTTAAATTTGCAGACACCGTGTTTTTAAAAACCATGACTGACAAATATTAATTCTGTAACTAATGGAGGAAGGACGGAGAGAGAGAATTGTTTGGAGAGGGGAGAAATATTGCAGTGTTCTGTAAATTCACTGTGAACAAATCACCTTCCTATTTGACTTTTACCACAGCTCTGAACAATGCAAAATATCCAAACGATGCTTAGAATGTTTCGTTTTACTTACATGTTAGTAGATTAGCCATAATAATATCAATCAATAGCATCTGTATAGGATACGAATGTTGAAAGTTTAAATTAGCAGGCACGTATCTAGAAGTTAGTTTTTGGTGGTCTTTTTGGGTGTAAAAGTTACATAAAATTATAATTTTGCCCCAACAAAAAAAACTGAATTTTGAATTTTTTAAAAATCTGATTTTTTTTAAAAATCTGAATTTAGGGGCTTTCGGACCCCTCTAAACTATTCAGTTTCGCTGTAGACAGCTCAGAAATTTCAAAATATCCTCTTTTACTTATTGCAGTTTATTTGTTTGATGTAAAGTTTTGATTACACTGTAGTTCAAAGCAGAGCTGAAATGGGTCAAATTTTGGGCCACGTCTTCGGACCCACGGTGACCCGATTTAAACCTAATAACCTGGCGAACAAAGCAGATTTTCTAATTGTTTCTTTGTGTTTAAACAGTGTTACTTGCAGGGGTGACCAGTATCGGAGATATTACCCAGAGCACAAAATGTACGACGCCGATATTCCTAGTTCAAGTATTTCCCAGACCGAGTCAATGGGATCATCGAAAGTGACCCGGTTTCAGCTCTGGTTCAAAGAGCCTTTGGGTCATGAATCAACTTATATGGAAAATTTGTGCTATTCATTTGGGGGACATATTGTTTCCTTTTTCTTTGGGGGGGGGGGGGTGTCAACAGAATCTAGAGACGAAGTTACGTGGCGTATAGGTGATACTGTTGACGCCCACTATCGTATCTACTGTTTTTCCAAAATATTTCCTTTTTTTCTTTTACTGTGCAAATTGCGAAATGTATCTGTTTTAGCTCCTCGAAGGACGTCACTCCTCAGCCTTGACGGACTTGAGGTATAAAGTATCATAGAACTGTGAGAAAGTGAATTCGTCGTCGCGTTAAGAACTTGAATTTTAGTTTATTTCACGACCTTTAGACATCTAATGTTCAGACCGGGATAGGCTATGGAAAAGGGTACGGAAAGAAGTCGGCCAGAGCCTAATTTGAAGGTACCACCCCGACATTTCCCTAGTGTGACAAGAGGAGAAACTGGAAAAACCTGTCAAGATGGCCGGCCTTTGGGATTGAACCGAGGACCTCCCAAATGCGAAGCCAACACGGAGCTACGGCGTTGGGTTGGTCCAACTATTGGAAATGGCAGCACGAACTGCAGCCGGGTTTTACGTGATGATAGACTACGCCTTCACTCTTACCGATATTAAAATTTTACTTTTTTCTATATATGCTGGTTTGTTGCAAAAATCGCTTTTGTGATAAGAATCTGAATTTCTTTTTGCCATAGTGATGTATAACATATGTTATATATAATATGTTAAGAATATATTATATTCTTAAATGTAGTAATAGTACACAGCAAAACGGTCTCTGTTGATTCAATACTTTTTGGTGTGCCAGGGCGACCACATCTTTTCCATGTTAAATTAACAAAAGATACTGTCTAGATTTTGGTGAATTAACACAACAGCGTGTCATACTATCATTATCACAGTGATGAATCAACATAAATCACCGAAATCAACACCGTTGGCTGTGTTTGTTTAACACAAAAATGTAGTAATCGCCTTGGGACACCGAATAATTGTGAATCAACACCGCTATTTTTGCTGTGTAGTTTATTTCTTAATTAATTTCGTATTCCTCTAAATTCCCTAGGGGACGCACTGAACGTAGTAGTTGTCTAAATTCATTTCACATTTTTAGCGTTTAGACCCTTTTCTCTCTCTGTCGGAAGGCAGTGGCAAAACTATCATTGGTTTACCTTGCTTAGGGGCCTCTGCCAGGTAGATAAAATATTTACTAATTGATGGCATACTGTTTACGCCCAGACGTTGGTATTTCGTCGCTGGGGAAACAAACTGACTTCTCATTTTTCATAACTTTTCAGGAAAACTGTTTTTAAGTGTTTAGCAAAGACATACAGTGCAACGGTGAAATAGAATTTAAATTCAATGTATCTCAGAAACTATTGGTTATAGAGATACGACCACGTCACACGGTCACAGATCATTTTACGAGGAGCGTAGAGGTAACCAAAGTGTTGTCAATTTTGAATATTTTAAAGAAAACACTTAGCTTTCCCAGCGACGTTTCGTGAAGGGCAAAATCTTCCAGGAACCTAAAACGTTTGGGGGGGGGGGGACTCAGTTAAATAAATTAAGTTTGTCTGATTATGTAATTTTTAATTTTACGCTCGGCTCGCATTAATTTTCTACAATAACTGTCCCATCATAAAAATTTGCAACATCTGGTGTAGCATTTCGAACATCTTCCCGCCTCCCGGTGTAATTTATTCTACATCTCAAAAAATTATTGATTTGTTTAGCTAATGTTCTTCGTACAATAATGTGAATTCTGGAACATTCTATTCATATTGGGAATCTGGAATACTCTTATGATATGTGAAATAATGCGAGTCGCTATTTTTTAACATTGTTATTAACTTGCATATGTAATAAGCAAAAATGAGATCACGGAAGAAATAAAAAGTCGCTTAATATCGGGCAATGCATGTTTCTATTCAGTCCAAAAACTTTTAACATCGCGATTAATATCAAGGAAATTGAAATTGAAAATATACAGTACGGTTATTCTGCCGGTAATACTTTACGGTTGCGAAAGTTGGAGTACGACCCTATCAAATGAACATACGAGTGTTTGAAATTAAGGTCTTGAGAAAGACATACGGGCCGAAACAGGACGAGATGACTGGAGAATGGAGGGACTGCATATTGAAGAATTCCACGGACTGTACAATTCACCAGATGTTGTAAAAATAATGAAATCGCTACGACTAAGGTGGGCAGGCCATGTAGCTCGGATGGGGGGGGGGGATACGAAGATTATATTCTATCCTGGTTGGAAGGTCGGATGGAAGGAGACCATTAGGAAGACCGAGACGTCGTTGGGAGGATTAGAAGAGATCTTCGAGAAGTAGGTGTTCGTGATCGAAAACTGGCTTGATGTTGCCCAGGATAGAATACAGTGGCGATGAACTTGCGAGTTCCATAAGCCATAGAGTTAGTTAGTTATTAACTTGAGTCGAAATTTTCCTTAATTTAACGTAAGAAAATTGGCAGACTTACGATTGGATACTAATATGTGTACTGAGTACAATCGCCATTGCCACTCCTTCCGCTCCAAAGACGTAAGTTTAAAAAAAACTTCGATATTTCTGTATTGCCGCGGTTGGACAAAGAGCTTGGTTGACATTTTCGTTTTCGAAAACTCATGAACGATAATATATCCATTTACTGATTGCTAGAGACTGTGATGAATTACTTTGAAAAGTTTCAAGCCACCGTTTTCAGAACATTTTTTTTAAGCAACTACTTGTTTTTTTTTTCCTTTCTTTAATTCTGCTGTTTTCGTTCACAACTTTTCCAGAAGTTGGTTCAAGGATGTTAAAAACTTGGGGTTGCCAAGAGAACGTCGAACTTTTAAAACTCTTCCTGATTTCGTTACCTTCAGGTTCAGAAGAAGAAGAAGAAAAGAAGTTGTAGAAAAAAAAAAGAACTGCCAATTTTAAAGAGTACAAATCATTCATCTGTTTCACATACATTTGCCATTAGTGCTGAGTTCAAGTGCAAATATTTTCTTTGCTGTCAAAGGCAGTTGCTTGCTAATTAGGCTGACGCTGTTAACATATTAGTACTGGTTCGAAGCTCTCTTAAAAATCGTATGCCCATGTCATGAGGCTTGGAGTGGAGTGGGGGGGGGGGGGGGGAGATGGATAACTGTCAAAAAGAGTTAAAGCAATTAAGTAGACACTGATGGATAGATATAGACAAGTGGTACAACTGCTTTCAATGAACTTTGGTGGCCAAAGTATGTGGCTACGTGGCTGATTCGAATTGGGTAGACAGAATGGGCTATTCAGGTACACTGCAACGAAACTCACCTCTACTTTTTTTTTTGAGCTTTTTGAAAATTGTGGAAAAGCAACAGACATGGAAATCAGATACAATGGGCTATTGACATATTAGAACGTACTAAATAAAAGTTTCAAATTATTTATTTTTATCTAACATATATGACTGACAGATGACGTCATAAGCTGTGCTGTCAAATACATAAAATTGAAAAGGTATTCGTACTTCCGTGCCCACTTTTGAAAACAATTGAAGGTGACATTCCGTAATTTGCCTGGTGTAACTATGGAAAACACGTAAGTCAGGAAGATGAGCGGCTGGGATTGAACCCGAATGGCCAACGACGCTCTACCATTTGCGTTAATCATTATTTTGCAAAACTACGTAGTAGAAATTTCCCTGTGTAATAATTTAATTATCATTATTAACAAACTTTTTCATTTTTTTAAAGGATTTGTGTTTTTTTCAGTATTACAAATAATAATTACAAGTGAAATAAGAAGGAAATATATTATTTATTATGGTGGAAGCAACGAATTCCTATTTTTCTTGAAAAAAGAAATCGTTACGGGAAAATTATGTAAGTCATTTCTGTTGTGCCTTGGTAACTTGAAAACTAACTCGACTCACGCACATGGACAGACAAAAGGCTAACGTTTTCCGTTCCTGTAAGAAAGTGTGACTTGATAAGACGCGCAAATGTACCAAAGTGATTTACGATTTTCAGTCACGTCATACGTGCAAATGGGGCTTCTTTTTAGTTTGGATATTTCTGCATTGGTTTCTAGTGCAATATCGTAGGGTCTGGCTACTTCCGTCAGTCCATTCAACGCTTTTGTGTATAACAGTAAAGTAAATTTAAATTATTGCCTTAAAAATGGAATAATAATCTATTTCTTGTAGGTGCAAGAAAAATAAACACTTTGGTAAACTTTTTGACCTGTTTCTGAATGATTTCAGTCCTGTCCGAGTCTTCAGCTTCTAAGTTCGAAAACCAACCCATCCGGGATTCGAACCCAAAATCTGGGGGGGACACCATCTTGACGTCTCTCGGACCTAATTGAACCATCAGGGACCGGCAGTTTATTAGGGCTCATAAGCTGATAAACCAGCCTCTTTTTCATATATATTGGGGGGGGGGGGGGGCGGGCTCCCCTTTGGGGCGGAGGGGTTT
>JAGDQP010018544.1:25115-36372 GCA_022664845.1 Lepisma saccharinum | reverse complement strand
TTCACTCAGTGTCAGTTCCATTCTTGTAGGATTCACTTTTCTTCATTCGAGCTATTTCCAACCCGAATCTTTTCCTCATTCTGAAAAGTTTCTTCTGGCTACGATATTAGATGAAAGGAAACACATCAGAGAATTCATGCTGCGTAGGCGAATTTAAAAGCCAGACAGTCAGTTTCTAAAGGAAAGTAAATTAGAACCTTCTTAACTTCTAAAATTAACTTTGCTGTAACAGAAAATGCTGAAGATAATTCATTGGGACACTTGTAAGGTAACTTCTCCACATATATAATATTATAGAAAATCAGTGATGATGACATAAAATCACAAATTCAATCTGGAACACTGTCAAATTTGGATATACGGTAGAAGGTTTCCTGTGCCACACTCAGGCAGTTAAACAATGTGTCAAATTGGTATCAGAAGCTTCACGCAAAGTCTGTGGAGCTGAGTTCAGAGATGACAAGTCAGAAATTCTCTATTGTCAAGATCAGCAATGCCTAAGTTCACTCATAAATAAAAATGTAAAGTTACAAGTACTATATTGAAAGATTTAGAACAGCATATCTTAACTTGTAAATAGTTGTGAACATCTGCTGTTAAGTTCTGCAAAACCTTATGTGGCTCGTTGGTTGGCAAGAGTGTGGGTGGAGCTTGACGAATGAGAACACCAGAGCATAAAATTAGTAGTTTTTCAGCTTGTCATTTACAAGACATCATGAGAATTCACATTTTATTAGTAAAAAGGGAATCTTTTGCTCACAAAACTTGACTGGTAAACAATTATATAAATATTGCGTTGATACTTTTTACAGCTTTGTCGTTCTTGTAATTTACATCCAAATCTATAGCACTTCGATTAAATGATGTTTATATTTTTAAAAGATTAAGAAAAATGATCCATTTTCAGAATTTTCTTAAATCTCAAAGATGATGCGCGATCGGAAGATTCTATCCGATTTTATTATTTTATTTTAATTTTTCTTCTTAGCATCATAAGTCACTTTTCCCCACTATAGCGTCCCGAAAAAGAAATATTATCTTTTTTCGAACCACCATACTAAGCAGTTCCATTGAGAGAGCTATTACAGTGGTCTGTGGCTTCGAAAAACGACTGCAATAGACGTGTATGAACACACCGTAAGGTGACATATTACATTTATTGAGAATATAAATTTAGTAGTATAGTATTTTTGAAACGTACGAAATAGTTTCACCGTCATTAGTATGGAATTTCACCGCTGAGTACATGCTTGTTCAAATGGCCAATTTTTTTTTTAGACATTACTAGTGTTTGTTAAAATGGTATGTTCCTGGACTTTTTAAACTATATTTCACATTTAACTAAATGACTTTTCAACATTTCGAACATGTTTTTTCATCGTCAACTTTTGACATTGAAACTAACGATTATTCTCAATGTTTTGAATCTCTTTTCAACCATTACTAAATGTCGGATAAAGCGTTGGATAGGTGGACATATACAACGTTAAAAATATATTTGGAAAACACGTATTTTCAACGTCCACTTCTTGACGATGAAGAATATCCTATGAGCAAAGTTCCACCACATGCAGGTGAACCGACGCGTCTGGCGATACCATCTTAACGTAAAAGGAAGAGTAAAATTGCAGTTACTCGTAAGATGGCTCTGAAGTTGAGTGCTTAGAGTGACGAGCTACAAACGACGAGCGCGGACACTGACGTTGAACAGGCGGACACTCTGGTGTATATACATCAGTTAAATAACGTTTCGGTACTAACGTTTAATTCACATATTTTTAACGTTTGTGTGCTACTGCGGGTGCCATTGGATTCCGTGCCCGTTCGTGTCTCCTACGGATTTACGGACATGTGACCAGCCAGCGGTACATCATCGACAATGTATTGGACCCTGTTGTGGTCTATTTAGCTCAGGGTGTTGAATTTTTAATGGCGAGTAGTGTATATTATTGATAAACTATAAAATATTGATAACTAAGAAATAACTATAAACCATTGATAATATTCACACATCGTCGGTCTTCTTTGAAATTGAATAAAGACACTAAACTATTAGATTTAGAAACCAATTGGTGATATTTAAATAATAGATGAAGAACCCACTCATTCCAGTTTATATAGTGTTCATGATTTGGTTTGCATTCAAAGACAATATGCAACTATCTGTTCAATAATTCGCTTTGTAACATTACTCATATCTTAAAGGTAACACAACTAAACTAATAATAATGAAGAGGATTTATAACAAGTCAATTCAAACGCTAAGAGTTACAAGCAAGAGTGCTGTTCTTCCGGAGACATCACTTCTATTCGAAACCATGCTCCGTAGTAATTCTCTCGCTTTAGAGACCTCCCGAGAATTAGAGAGATTCTTTTTGTGTTGTTCTGTCCAACTGTTTGTCCGTGGGTCTGTAATCCAGGCTCGTACCTCAATGATAGGTAAAGAGAAACTTGCGTCGGATTTAAAATCACCCGATTTTTACGCAATTTACCCGACTATTTCAACCTATTGATAATCGGTGACATTGGACACGTCAAACGCATATTTTTGCTATTATGTTCATCTTCACTTCCAATATCCATTAAAAATGTTAATTTGGCCGCTACACTCTTTCTTCGGCATATTTATTTTACTAGACTATTGTTATCGTGGTTAGCAACGGAACAGTTTGAAGCTTGAAGTTCTTGTGAGAGGGAAGAACCTTATCAGGATCCAAATATGTTAGGGATCTGAAATTTAATTCACTGACTGTTTGCTCACTACATACCCACTCCCTAGGACCACACAGTTCTCAACATATGGAACAGGCATTCCATGCTATCTTTGTAAATTTTTGCGGATTAGGAGGCCAACCAGGTCTCGATAATACTAAAGACATTCTTACAACCATCCAAAGTCCTTTATTGTAATTGTTTCTTCGTGTTGAAAACAGGTAGGTGTCTAAAAGTACCTAGTCGGGAGAGCAATGAGTTTAAAAGAAAGGAAGTTTCCGATTTTGTGGTACGGGTCCACAGTTCGGTTTATTACACGCTGTTTCGGAAAGGAGTCAACAACTCTAGGAACTCACAATGCGGCCGCAGTGATAATGTGTAATCCGTAAGCTGACCCAATGATGATTATCACCATCATCTCTAAAAATTACCATTCATACATCTATCTTCAAGCAACAGCTGCTTACCTTTGGTCACAACGCTTGGTTCAGTGGCTGTAGATTGCCGCTCTTTACTTGGATGAACCTGTAAACAGATGAGACTATATTTGAATTTCCTTTTCCGTCCATTGACAGTTTCATATTATGTCACGGCTTTAGGCTCAATTTTGTCCTGCATGACACATTTTCCTATTCTTCTGGATCTAATTCGTGTTTCACACAACGTTTAACTGCAAGAGACGCAATGCGCATTAATACTATATCCATCTATAATTGTGTGAAGTTAAGGATCTCTATCTAGCACATCTACAAGATAATGGGTTCTCCTTGTTATTTGATAATAACCCTTTTTTACTTTTCAGTCCTTGTGGTGGAGCAGGAAGGGTCAAAACGCAGTCCTTGTTATGCCGCCAGGCGAGAGGGTTCAGACGGTACTTTAATACTTTCTTTAAGCAATTACACTTCGTTTAAACTACCACCAAAATCTTTAGGATGGGGTCACGAAGAGTCACAGCGTGGACGTCCTTAAGTGCATTCTAATTCAAAAACTTATTTATATGCTTGCAGTTGGATAGATTTCCATTTTCATATTTATTCTTAATAGCTCCAAACTTAGCTCAAACTATTCATAGCTAATGAAAGCAAGCTATACTAGCTTAGTTTTCTTCTATTCAGTTTTCAAAAATATTAGAAGTAGCGTCGTGATACAGTCTTTATGTCTTGTTTGTGAATTCCGCTAACTACATCAATGAGACGGCGCGGGTTCAATCTGTTGTCACTCAAAATATAGTGACGTCCTTTTCTCAGTACGACCAAACCAGAGAAATGCTGATTGATGATGCCTACAACAGAATCTATGGACACAAGCTTTCCAAAACCCTTTCTCTGCAAGTTATGACCGTTTTCGGCTTTGAGACTGTCTTAGATGTCTGCATAGCTAAATAAATAAATAGAACTAACATGAGATGTGTTTCAGGAGTGTTCTCTGTCTATCACACACTCTCTCTTGTTATATTTAAGAAGCCTAAACACAACTCGTATAATTGATTAGGTTTATATTCTAGTAATAAAAGGATACCAAGAAACGTTCTTAGCAGAAACTTCTTTGTTAGCCCGTGCATTTAGGATTCTTAATAGATGTGCCACTTCATTGTAGTCGACTGGTAAGAGGTAGATAAGGCACTCGCCACGCGTCATGCAAAGGAGTAGAAAACAGATCATATCTACAAAAGTTGACTTCACGCAATGGCGGAGACTTTACGACTCGGGAGAGGAGGAGGAACTCAAAGAGGTGGCCAAGGAGAAGGAGGGGGATTCAGTTTAAAAACAAAGGAGCTAAGCACGAAGGCACTTCAGCTCTGAAACTGCGGTGTTTCAAAAACAGAATAAAAGTCTTGTTTAGGAAGAACACTGTTTCCGTCCAGCGGCCGTTAACCCTTGGCTCTGTACTGACTTTCAAACACAAAGCTATTTTCGTTCTCGGAATCTTTTTAAATTATGCATACACGTCATATGTCCGGAAGCGCGAAAGCTTATATAATATTGCAAATGCTTTATTATATGCATAATCGCATGATTCTTTCATGCAAGGTCAACTACTATCTTGAATATGTAGTTCGTGTACATTCGTGTTTTTACATGTAAAAAAATAACGGTTATTTTTCAGTGCAACCAGTGACAAAGCCATGATGATAATGATGCCCGTAGGTAGGTGATAGATCTAAGATCCCTGGGAAAGGTGAACCGACGCTGGTTTACCATTACCTTTTATCGGAAGAAAATGACGTTCTAAGGAGGAGACCTACAATTTGAAGCTGGATCAGAATCATTTTTTGTCACCACCGGGTATTGGACCCGAGACCTATTGATTACAAGGTAGCCTAGCGTTACCACTCACCGATGGTAACTACCAACAATTTATAAAACTCAAAATCTGTGTGAATTGAATTTTATTTATGACTTTTGCATCTCAGGCTCAAGCCGGGAACATATTGGAATGTTGGCCAGGGCATAGTCAGTAGGTACCATCCCAGTATTTTCCTGGCGAGACTCAGGTAAAATCCTGGGAAAACCTGTCAGGATTGGTGGCCTCTAGGATCGTTCCCAGGACCTCCCGATTGCTAAGTCAACGCTCTACCAGTTGAGCTACGACCTCTTGATATCTGTCTGTCTGTTATCCAGGGGTTCTGCAAGGATTTTAGGTTTGGGGGGTTTAAAATGTGCAAGTAGAGTTTGACAGGGTTTCTATCGATTTTTACCGTTCGGGATGGGGGTTCTAGTGAATAATCACTGCTGGTGACAGACTCACTGGTTGTCTGATGTACATATCCACGCTGTTGGACCAACATTCATTAAACTTTGCACACGTTCCTCATTTTACTAAAGGAAGATCGTGGACTGGTCAAGAAATCTTATCCTGAGGGATCCAAGATTGGACTCTGAGGTACCATTCATCTGACCTAACATATCCTACATATCAAGTATCAAGAGCGTATTTTGACCGTAAAGATGAATTGTTTGGTTTAGTTCATCTTCAAGGTCTTCAGTTGGTATACTAGTAATTATAAATGATCACTGTCTCAAAGTTCTAGATGAAAACAAATCAACGCCAGATCCAAGTTGATTGGAATTTACTATTCGCACACCAATCAATAGAATACCCTACGATGACTTTCTACATTTTGTTCCACAATTTAAAAAAAAATTCGTTTGTACCTCTTCGAACAATTATTTTGTATATGTTGTGCTTGAGATAATAAAAATTCATTCATTTACTCATTCGTGCATGTGAGTGTGTCTCACGTATCAATAGACTATACGAGGTGTACTGTAACACATAGTACACACTTGAAAGACAAATTTCTACGACAAAAAAAGTTTAAGCCCGATGATTTCAAAATAGTTTCGTTTTCAATATAAAAAGAACTTGAAACTTGTAAACACGTTTCTTACAATGGTAAGTAAAATTAATATTTCTCAATAAATCATAAAATGATACGTTAAAATAGAATTTCATTTTTTGTAGTTGATTTGTATAATTACGGTGGATATTAGAAGTTAGAATATGATGCCAATGTTGCCAACAAGGTGTACTATTTAATTTTTCAAATGTCACTTCATCAGTTATTCCCTAAGAGCGATAACATTTATGAAGCACAGAACGCAGTGTTGTAAACAATCAATAAGAGATTCAACGTGGAAAATCGGGTAGGCAAAACTGAGTCGGGAACATAATGACAGTGTAGCTTCCACATTTTTATTTGTTAAGTCTGCGGATTAATGTTAATAAAATGTTGAGTTGTAAAATGCTCTCTTCTTTCATAATATAAATGCTAATTTCAAAACGTATACTATATTCTGGTCGAAACATCTACTTAGCAAATTAATAAAAAAGTATTTCCAAATATTGCCATTTTTTTCTGTACGTTATGTTTTGCTTGATGATGGGGACCTGTTCACAAATCTCAACAAACGGCATCTTATACATAGTTTCAGGTTTTATCCAATAGTTGTTTTATGTCCCTAATACATATCTGTTGAAATACAATCGTTTTTCCAAATCATCCATTGCGGAAACTAATTAAATACCGAAACATGCATGAGATGTCATAAACTGACCAACCCCATAACGTACCTAAAGATGATTCGTAAACCTTAGAACAAAAATGTGAATCCCTCTCTGCTTGTTCGTCAACTGAGATGGTATCTATGGCTTTCTCTAAAGTTAGTTTGTGGTCTGCTAATAGCCTTCGACGAATGTCGTCTCGGAACACACCCACGACCAGTTGATCACGGAGCATGTCATTCAGAGAATCACCATAATCGCACTTTGTCGCTTATTTCCTTAGCGGACGAAGGAATTCTGCAGCCGTCTGTAACTGTGTCTGCCGCATCATATGAAACTTATACCTCTCAATAATGATGTTTCACTTACAAACAAAATGGTGTTTCAATTCTGCTTGAATCTTTTCAAAAGCTTGACCTTGAAGTCTATCAGGTACGAATAAGTCCCTTAATGTTGAAAACAAGTCGTGTCCGATGCTGGATAAAAATAAGGATACTTTTCTTTCAGGTTTAATATCATTCGCTTCGCAGTAGGTATCAAACTGGTCTAAGTACACGTCAATGTCCATTAAATTCGGATCGAATCTTTCACTTTACAATGTAGAAATCATGATTGTTTATCTTAGGTAAAATGCACACAGAAAAGAGGTATAAAATTCACTGCAAATCACTATAAAATCTAAAAGACCCAGCTAAAGAATATCCTCCGTTGAACGCATAACTTCGATTTTCAACTAACGACCTGCACCAACTAAAATTGCTGTAGTTACTGATGGTCAGACTGCAAAATAGATCCATTTATTACCTAGCTCATATCCACATGGAATCTTCAAACTTAGCAAATTTAGTTGGTGCAGTCGGTAGGATTCCATGTTGATATGAGCTAGGTAATAAAAGGATCTATTTTGCAGTCTAGCCATAAGTAACTACTTAGCAAATTTAATGAATGAAAATATACATTCACAACAGCATTTATTCCATATGCAAGCTTGTATGTTTATAAAAAGGACATTATGTTTTCTCATAACCAAGGATGTTAAAATAATAATAGTTCAAAACAAATACAATTGCTTAAGTTCCATTTACTAAGTTCCCATATTATGCTGCTCCGATATACCATCTATTACGATATATTTGCTAAATTCCGCAACATGCGTTATTCATGTCCATGTCCTATACTCAGTCTACCATGTTCATCTGTGATATCTAAGTATATAGACCAATCAGATGCGAGTTCTAGTTTTAAGGTTGTTTATAGCAACCGCCAAGAAAACAAAAACTAATCAAACAATAGCAACTGCAGTGTTGCTTGAACATAATCTGATAACTTACAAAATATAAAATATTCCCATTAACATCTTGGCAAAAAGAAGAAGTAGACAATGGCGAGGTCCAATTAGGGCAATGAGTACAGAAGAAATTAAAGTGTTATATAAGTTTAACGCAAACATGGTTCAAGTGATTTTCGTACTAATTTTTGAAGCGCCAGGGTACCTTTACCTCTGGAACGTTCTAGTGAGCGCGCACGGCTACTAATCCTAACATTCGGCATTCGACTTACACCGTAAAAGAGATTTCGTAATATCTGAAGCGCGGAGAAGGCAGAGGTCAATTCAAAGACGTATTTACTGTAGAGAACGTAATAAAAGTTTTTGAGCAAGTCTTTCGAAACGAAACAAGCCACAGTATCCCTCTTTCGATTTTCTTGTGGCTTATGAAAAATATAGCACGGTTATTAGTGTTCCCATTCAAAACAAATTTATCGCTTCCCAATCACCCCCATTCGTTTGTTTCTTTTTTAACATACGATTTATTATCATCCTTAAGACTATCTGGAAAATTGTATTTCCTTCTTCCCGTTTCCCGTTTGCCTTCAAGAAAAGTACCTACATTGAAAATTAGAGAATATCTGGGTTCAATTCTCAGTTTCTTCAGTGATCAGTTTTTCAGTGCATTTTTCAAAATTTATTTAATTTATTAGAGTGCCTGTCCTTACCGGACTGTCCCATGAGGAAGAAAATTACGACAAGGAGAGAATGATATGCAAGGGAGACAGCCAATGTCTAGTTTGAAGGTACCATCCTAATATTAAACTGGTGTGACTGAGGAGAAACGCTGCAAAAACTTCAGTCAGAATGAGCGGGTGCTGGGCGTAAATCCAAGATCTTCCGAGTCGAAGCCAAAGTTCTAGCAACTGAACCATGGCAGATCGGTAGTAAAACGCAATTAAAATTTTCTCTTTCTCATTTGTGAATATTGTTAAGTCTCACGTTATTTGAATATATACTTGGAAAATATAAATATTTATGCGTTAAAAGTCATGCATTAAAAGTAATTGTATTGGGTATTAATTACTCTGTCGTTTTATTATAGTTCTTTTTAACAAAGTTTCAACATGTTACCTCCTGCAGTAATTTAGAGTCATAAATAAGCTGAAATTAAGTTTGCAACTTGTTTTTGTGAACTATGACACAAAAAGACAACAAAACTAATCACTGCCCATGTCATTTAGTTTTTTGTAGTACAAAGCTCGTATATACATGGCACAAAAAATATCTGCACATAGGTAATAAAAGTCTTGGCCATTCTTTCGTCGTTTGTTTAGCTCTGACGTCGACAAATAGATCTAGCTTTGCTTCTTGCCTCCTTCCTCCAACCTTCAAGCACCCCCCCTTTCCCTTTCCTCTCGTCATTATTTTCAAAAGAAAGACAAATCGAGCAATAACATGAAATTAATTTTGCTGTTCTGAGTCTGAGACAAAGAGTGCCTTGTTCTCCGAGCAAGCGGAAATTAACAAGAGCCTGTAGAATAGCAATTATTTTCAAAGGATTCCTGGTAAACTGAATCGCCAAATGCAGGGTTTCCTAGATTCACTAGGAAAAAAATAAGCATGGTACAGAATAATTGCTTACAGAGGAGGAGAAGAGAGGGATAAGCAGAGAGAAAGGGAGGGAGAAAGATAGAGAGAAAGAAAGAGAGAGAGAATTTAGCTTGTTGCCGAGTAATATATCAAAGAAGAAAGGAAAATAAATATGGAGTGCAGTGAATTTCTGATTTACTATTCAATTTCTACAGTAAATCTAGTTTGTCCCTAGTAGGAACATTTTCACTTTATGTGATACAGTTAACAATTAATAGTAGATTTAGTAGATACATAAGGGAACAAAAATCTTTGAGTTCAAGTAATTTGTTAACTTCTTCTCTTCACACTTTACTAAAACTATTAAGAATAGTAACAGTAATACATATTTTGAATAATGTTATGTTAATCCAGTTATTAGCACCCAAGATTAGGAAATAAAGATTAATAAATCCTACTATCGCTGGCCATTCTTACTACAATTTCTCTGATTTCCTTCGATCACTTCAGAGGAATGCCAGTGTTGTACCTTAAAGTAAAAGCATTCAAGTCTGTACACGACCAGAAGTGTACGAGACGATCTTTAGCAACAATTACAAGTTGAGAAAGTATGAACTAGGTGAGACTTCACGGAGGTTATAACTCTTCAGAAATTAGTCTCAAGTTTGTTTGTAATGTGATTGTAAAAATGAACTGATCTGGATATAGCTAGGATCCGTCAAAAGGATACTAAAAGGGAGCTCGGGAATGGTTAGGGATCGCATCTGATTAGGCCGACTCACAGATCTCTATGATCTCCTAAGAGGGACTACGAATCCCATACTTCATTATGGGGATCAGGTGCCAGACCCGTAATCCTGCCCTTATGCAGTCATAATTGTTGATAATTCATTATTGAAAACGAAAGTGTCCAACGTCACCAAAGTAGAATTTGAATTTGTATTTTAAATTTGAATTTATTTTAAGGCCTTCAGGTATCTGAAGTTCAGGCCGGTATAAGGAGAGAATCTTGGAAGCTAAATGACCAGGGTGTATTTAGTAGGTACCATTTGTCTGGAATGTCTGAATAAAAACCCTGAAGAGACCTCAGTCAGCGGCTGGGATCGATCCCAAGACCTCCCAAATGCTAAGCTAACGATCTACCACTAAGCCAAGTTCATTCGGTCCCACCGAAATGGAATAGACTAGCAATATTTTCTTTAGAACCGTGTTCTTGTAAATTGGGCATCCAGTTCTCCGATCGAGTATGCGTGTTAGAAAGACGTGTTGTAGCACTCAACGGAAACACAATTCCTTGCCAGATTAACAACAGATTTGCAAGAATTATTGTAACTTACGCTCACTAAGCGGATTGACACAATTATTCGCAGCATAAAGTATCGTTGCGAATCTTACATTGGTAAGTTAAGTGGTAAGTTGAGCGTTATATTTCTACGCCGTCTCTCTGAGTAGTTCGGTGCTTCTCTCCGAGGAGCATGTTTTGGTAACGTTCTGTTCGGGTTCTTTCTCGCACACTATGACGGGGGAAGAATTTCACAGGCTTGTATAGCACCATTTAATAAGCCTGTTCATATCCGAGATTGGGGTCAGTGGAAGATTCTTCGGAAACCAGAGCTAGAGAACATTCTTACAATGAAAGGGAAATCCCAACCATCTCCCCTACAAACCGCACGCTGCACT
>JAGDQP010018544.1:0-25015 GCA_022664845.1 Lepisma saccharinum | reverse complement strand
CTGAAAGCAACAAGAGCAACAACAACAAACAAACAAAAAAGCCGTTATCGAAATGGCAAAAGTATATCATACGTACAAAGAGAGTAGACTTAGTACTTTATTTTCGATACATTTCTTGCATGATATCTTTTTATTTAGTGCTCATTAACACAGTTCTTGATTTTGCTTTAAGAATACAATAAGATTTTCTTTTGAGTTATCGTAGAAAATTATCCCATAATTTGTGACGGGATACATAAAATAGAAGTGAACTTATATCAATGATTCTTTATTTAGTAATTCTCTACTCTGAGTGTAAAAAAAATATAGCTTAATTTTCTTTCTATGGTGTTACAAAAGACTAACTGTGTTTAGTGGTTCCTATCAACATTTCAACACGACCCCTTTTATGAATTCAGTGTACGATTTGTGCAGTTTCTAGAGAGGGGGAAGAATTTCACAGGCTTGTATAGCACCATATAATAAGCCTGTTCATATCCGAGATTGGGGTCAGTGGAAGATTCTTCGGAAACCAGAGCTAGAGAACATTCTTACAATGAAAGGGAAATCCCAACCATCTCCCCTACAAACCGCACGCTGCACTATTTAGGAACGATCTGAATTCATGAACCCCTACAGTCGCTGCAACCCACATTACTCTTCAGATTGGCGGGTCTACATAAACTTGTGGATTATTACTGGGTCACTACTCGTCTCTCTAATACACAACTAAAGAAATAACGGTAATCAAGGGCGTACGCAGGGGTAAATCCCCCACTCCGTAATGTTAAAATTTAAATATGCTAATACAAGATAAAAGGAAATTAAGGGCTTTTTAGTCAGTTATATTTCTTTACTATAGAGAATACTACAGTTGGGTAAGTATGATCAAAATACACGTGTGTTACATGTTATACACAGTCAGTAACATTAAAAGCAACGTTCGAAAAGCTGTATATTGTTAGCAAGACATATACTGACCCTATGAACGAAATAATTGTCCTGATTAACAGTACCATATCGAGTAATACTGATCCTATTAAACCAATGCAAGAAAATACTGCCTAAACAGTTACACGGCGGTTAGAATCACTCCAATATGCACAATTCTGACGATTGATATGTCCGTTTAGTTCAAATGTACCTATATCAGACCACCACACCTTTTGGTTTTCATTCTCTCTAATTTGGTCCAAGAAACGTGCAACGATTCCCGCAAGTGAACTGCCTTTTCCGCATTTGTTGTAGAAAGTGGCCATCCATTTCTTTTTGTATCACTCACATTTCCAGTACCCTCAAATTTTCTGTTTAGACTTGTGATATTACGACTCTGGACCTGTTTAATATCATATTCTCCTGTTAACAACAGACCGGTTAAAGCTCTATTGCGTTTATTTGTATAATTTAGTTGAACCGCGCACAATTGTTCTTTTGTTCGACGATGCGCCATTTTACCTCAAGAAATCTGAAAAATAAAAAGTAGAAGGATTAGTAATTTAAAATAAGAAAAGCAAATAAAACTTTAATAAACTTTCCACAACACTGTCCGAAAGAAAGGACTTTATTTTACCCCACCCTATATATTAAGAAGAATAAATAATACGAATTATTTTTAGACGATATGGCTCCATTCACTTACAAAGTGCATCTGCGAAGTGCCTCACAGATATTTGTTTAATTTTGAAGAAAATGCGAAGTTCTGCTTGACCCAGCATGTATTGTACTAATTTTAGCGGCCCATAGCGGTAATTTGCCTATTTATGAGTCGTCATAAATCAGGCATTTGAGAATAACGGTTGTTACGCTCGATCACATTCAAACATAAATAAACATAACTAATGAAGAAATACTTTGAATTATGACACCAATATTACAAAGAATTTATCCAATTTTTTTTTTCAATTAGAGCTTCAGAGCCTTAATATTATCATCACTCTCCACGCACCTATCCATGATCAGTTCAGTGCTTCAATATTCAACAACATGATTAAGCACGACTGGGAAAAAGCTGAATTACCCGTTAACTGTGATTTCTTTAAGGCTGCAGACAATGTTTTCTGGAAATCTGAAGATTCGAGTTGCTTAATCCCAACGGCACAAATAAATAATTCATCTAGTGTGCTGAATATCTGTCGCCTCTAGAAGGCAAGGACCATTAACGAATTAAAGAAAAGTTCAAGGTAATCTTTAATATAAGACTCAAAATAGATTTTTACACAATATGGCTATATTTTGTACATGAACACATTGGTGTCCAAGGTTTTTTCTACAAAATATGACATTTTTGTGTCACATATATTTCGAGTTATTTTTAAAAGATTACCTCGAATACTTTTTCGTCAATGTCACTTGTATCCCTTTGTTTCTGGACTCCTCATCAATGCTTAAAAGATTTGTTCATGAAGACTCATAAACATCGCTATGGGCGGCTCAAATGAATACCATAAACATTGTGTCCAGCAGTACAGTACGTCTCATTCAATATTTTACCAATATTCGTCAGGTTCTTCGGGAATGGAACTTTAGTAACACCCATCTACTTGGAAGAAAAAATAATTCTTGATAACTCCTTTGTAACATTGGTGTCATTATACAGATTATTTCTTCATTAGTGATGTATATTTCTGTTTGAACGTGTCCTAGCCTAATACCCGTTATTCTGAAATACCTGCCGCTAAAATTACCGCAAAACCATTACCGCTAAAATTAGTACAATACACACTGGGTCAAGCAGAACTTTGGATTTTGTTCAATATTAAATATCTGTCAGGCACTTCACATATGTGCCTTGTTAGACGTGCGAATTATAGAAGGAACTCCAATCGCCTTGCAATTCTATCGATCACCTCATCAACTTCTACTTCAACCTCCAACAAAGCAAGACCATTCAGTTTACTTTCGAAATTCAGCACAACTTTTGAAAACATGTCCATGTTAGGTAAGTTTCTGGCCCACATGCTAGTATTTTTTTCTTTATCTAACAATTATAGAAGAACAACTTTAGAATATACGTCAATGGTATACAAGATACACTTTCTGTCATTGCAAAACAAGTACACCACTGAAAAGATACATTTCATGCATTGTCTGCAAATATGTGTTACATGTACACATTACAATAAATTAATATATAACACTTATCTCACCCTACGGGTTTCCTTCCCTGCTTGCAGCAAAACAACACTAAATCTATCGTAGAAATAACAGAGAAACACAGAGAATGGCAATATTTGAGAGAAGAGAATGTTAAAGCAGGTTCAAATGTCAATTTATTGCCAGGGAGATTCTTAACAATGCTTATAATCGCAAAAATAACCAATAATGTATACAAGAAAGCGGTGGTACTTCGAATAAAATTTTTGGTAATAAAGGTGATATATTTTTCCTTCTTTGTGATGAAGTCCTGTGAAAACGAAAGACAAGTTATGAAACAATATTAGGAGAATCTTCCAAACCGTTTCAAATGTTAAGTTTCAAACTGATAAAATTTATAAATCACTAATTTGATACCTGCGGATTATATTGTCGTATCTTCACTAAACCCAACTTAAGCGAAGAGAAAGGGATAGCTTTGCAACATTACCTGTCTGTTTGACAGTTATTATAATTGTTATCTTGTTCGAGGAGATATAAAATTTTGTGAATTTCTTTTCTTGTTGTTGGAGATACGACAAAGTGGTATTAAAAATTACCATTAATTACGAACTGTAATGCTAGAAATAGTAAATACATTTTACAGAAAGGAAAACAATCTGGATGACGGGTCCACGACTTCTAGATTTCTAGGCCAGTGCTTTACCACCCGGAGTCCAGAATTTTTCTTCCTGTAAAAATGTTATTACTAGAAAAGAAAGGGATCATACTATTTTAAACCTTCAAATTTGGAGACAGGGTAGATTATAAATTTTACGTTAAAGATATTCTTTTACAGGGTAATACTTATTTCTGACTTTAACAATAAATAAATGAATAACTGCTTCATGAATATTTTCTCAATTGAATTCATTTCTTTGGCCTTTGGTTCATGTCAGTATAGAGTGGGGTGAAAGAATGTGGAAAGGTCCTAGTTTCTGAAGGTAAAATACCAGCCTCGTATGACTGAAGAAAAACATTGAAAATCCTCAGTAAGATAGCGGCCGTGTCTGAACGCGAACGCGGGACGTATGCTAAACCAACACTCTATCATTGAGCCAGAGTATCATTCAGCCGCTTGACTATTTTCTGAATCATGATTTACAACTTGTGGAGTAGCAATAATCAATCATATATTATATTCATGATAAGAACCAAAATAACTTTAGATTAAAATATGCCTTATTACTCTTTTAGTTATTTACCATAAACTATTTAACATTTAGTTATTTATTATTAAAAAGCACCTACTCTCTAAAATAGCCATTTATTAGACATACTCGTACATCAGCCGGCCGGGGTGGCCAAGCGATCTGCGGCGGTAGGCCATCAGCTTGACGGTCCCGGGTTCAAGTCCCGGAAGGAGTATGGGTGTGGATTTTAACAGCTAAAAGCGAATCGTGACGGGCCGAGGTCTAAAGTTGCTAGACTGGCCCATATAAAAATAAAGTTTACCAAAGTTCATTACAACATCAATTCAGAGCAGAAGCCGGATCACGTTTTGTGACTCGACCTGACACGAACATATGAGACCAGAATGATTCGTTTTGAAACTTGTCCTAAATGATTCAATTGATCCGGTCTGGGAAATATAATTAACTATAAATTTCGGTGTCGCATTTGTTGTGCTCTGGGGGTAACATCTTCGATTTTGGTCACCCCTGAAATAAACACCGTTCAAATGCAAGGGAATAAATAAAGCTCTGCTTTGTCTTCCGCGTTACCGGATCTAATTCGGGTCATAGGGTCAGGACGGGACCGAAGTCTAGACCAAGTGATCCAGTCCAAATCTTGATTCCAATGACCGGATTAATCTGGTGATCCGTTTCAGTTCTACACTGTATTTAGTGGGTTTTATAACTACCAATGTACCAAAGTATGAGGAAAGGTAGAAAAGGTGCAAGAGAAATGGCAAGGCATTGTATCTGTAATCAAAGAAGTAGCGGCCGTAACCATTGGACTTAAGAAAAAAATAAAATAATAAGATTAAATGGACTGACGAAGAATGTCAGGAACTAATTAGCAAAAAAACGAAGCCCGAAGAAAAATGCTACAAAGAGAGACAAGGGGCAATTACGAAAAATATAAAAAGTTGAGAAAATAGGCGAAGAAGGTTTGTAAAAAGAAAAGGAAAGAGATTATAAAATGTATGATAGAGGAAATAGAGAATTTAAATAAAGAAAATTAAACAAGAAAATTCTATCCGGTAATGAAGAAAATGAAAAAAGGATATCAGCCGAAAATGATAGGATACAAAAACAGCAAAGGAAAAATAGTAGGGGAGAAAGAGAAAGTAGTAGAAATATGGACAGATCATTTTAAAGAATTATTAAACCCTGAGGCACAGGTAGAAGAAGAGCAACAAGATAAGAAGCACCAGGAGCGAATAGGTAAAGAGAAGATAGTTAACGCACACAATAAAGTAAAACATGAGGAAGATGGTGATGTAGTACCCTCAAAGGAAGTAATAGAAGGAATGACTAGTAAACTAAAGAACAATAAGGCCCCGGGAGAAAACAACATAACCATAGAAGTAATAAAACACAGAGGACCTAAAGTCAAGGATGAAATATATGATACAATACAACAAATTTGGAAGGAAGAAAAAATGCCAGACAGATAGAAAGTAAGAATAATACATCCTCTGCACAAAAATAAAATAAAAAATTATAGAGTAATCATGATATTGAATGTAACATACAAAATACTAACAGGCATAATAGAATCAAGAAATATGCAGAGAAAGAAATAAGGGAATACCAATGTGGATTCAGGAAAAATCGCAGTATAATAGACCAGCTATTTATCATGCGACAGGTAATAGAAAAAAGCTATGAAACAGGCACGGATCTTCACATCATATTCATAGATTTCAATCCATAGTGCTATTACTGCCAATACAAGTCATTTTATCTGATCATAGATTTCAAGCAGGCGTTTGATAGTGTGAACAGAAACAGACTGATTATCCACATTGGTATTCTCTTGTCTTCTCTTGTATTCTCTATATTATAAGCCATGTAACACCATATATTTAGTGTATTACGTATTGTGATATCAAGATCTCGTTCTCTGATTATCTACGGATTAGACCATCATTTATGACCTAGATCTAGTCTAGTTACTAAATAAAAGCAGAAGAATTCTTAATATCACACAGCCGCTGATTACCGTAGCCTGAAACGATGATAGTTATGGGTCGTGCGTAACCTAAGAGGACACTTTTAAAATAATAGGAAACGTGATGGAAGTCATTCAGGTAGAAGTCCCCAACTATTTCCTAGAACTAGGAGACTTACTGAAAGTCATAAAGAGAAGAAATATATTCAGGATAAAAGGGAGATTATATCTCGCGTCAATTACGTTATTTATAAATTATCATTACAAAACGTTCTGTTCTTTGAACGTTGTGACGTAAATGATTTCATCTTTCTGTTAGTGGAAATATATATTTTGCTTATTACAAGAATGATAAACAGTGCGCAGCTCAAATAGCACCTTTTCCGTTGATAATAGAACTAGTATATCTCAAATAGCATCTTCTCCCTTCTCTCATTTTGCATGTAACGTTATTCATGACTGAAATATGCATACATTAACAGTATGGTTCTTCTGTGAACATGTTTATAAAATACCTTCCTCTAACAATCTTCCAGGAATGAACAAATTGTGCAATTTACGTAATTTCCTTTCGGTGTAAGTTTGTTCTTATCAGTGAATGTAACTTTATCACAGTAACGCACCTTATTATAGCCAACGAACGAAAGCTAATTGGACTTAATCAAACTATTTTCTTTAAAACCAACATCAGTTTTTGTGTACTTGTGTGATGAAGTTTTCATTCCAAGTATTTACTTTAATTAGGAACAGAGTGAACTACTCCAAACAAGTAATTCATAGAACCACAGAATTGTTTACAGTCCAACGTAAGTAGAAAAGTTTATTCTGCCAAGATCACACTAAATTAATTAATGTTATTATAAACAAAAATTATCTTTGGGGCAATAAACACGTAATAGCGTATTAATCATACTCGCAACTCCATTTAATAATAAAGCTCTTTGATAATTTGATAGCTATTCAGCAATTACATTAGAGTAGCCAATATCCAAGAGTATCAAACTAAACGAATTCAACCATATGCTTTTATAACAATATTGGTTTAGCTTAACACCAATAATTCACTCGGTAATTGAGATAAATGCAAGAATAATGTGGACGAAATACACAAATTGTGTCAAACATAACATTGGGTGTTATACGTATTAATTTACATTACACGTACATTCAAGTATCTCGACGTAGGAATTGCAGATTTAGAAAGATAACATGGAAGCAAGGAAAGGTATGCAGTATAATTTGAATTCACAGTTGTATTAAATTGAAATTCAAGATGGTGGATCAAGTATTTAAGTAACTTTTAGAGCAAAGAAAGAAGTCACCAACATTGAATTTATAAGATGTTAAGGAATACATATATATTTAACAAATTTATAATTCTTTTAAAAACTTTAAAGGTAATTGGAATGATGTTCGACTTGTATTTTACACATATTCACTTCAGAAATGTTTCTACTTGTTACTTATACCAGTACAAGAAACTTTTCGAGGCTCATTTTGGTGAAAAGTATATGAACACGTTTAAAATAATGTTTGTAACACAAGTTCTAGACAAGTGCTTATCTGGCTTAAATGAACATCAACATGATTACAACATATGTCTACTGTTTATTGTTCCTAGAATTATATATCCAACCTGCAAACAGCTGTTCACTTCGGCCTTACTAATAGATTTTGTTTTCAGTTTTGCCGTAAAATGAAGGAATAGTACATAATATAGACCTTAATTGATACTTACCCCATCCCTCTGAATGAACGTGTTCGTATAGAACTCCATTCTTTGGATTTGAGGGAGGATACATGTACCAAGACAGATCTGAAATGCAAACAGACATTTATCAGGCTTTAATTTAAAGGAAGTGTTAAATTACTGGTTTACCTAATTAAATACTTTCAGTGTTCAAAATAAAAACTAAAGTTTCCATCAATCTCAATTAAGCAAAGAGGAATCACACAGGTCTTCACAGCTGGTGATTCTTTTATATGTTGTTCCAAATACACAGTGTATTTGCAGTAACATACTGTGCCGCACTTTCATTTCTTTACGTTAAAAGGGAAGCAGTGTCGATTCTCTCTTTATGTCATTTAGGAGAAGAGCACAGTTCTACCTTATCATATGTTTACTTGCCTGCCCTAATCATGAAGGTGAGAGGTCCGAACACTTTCGAAAGCAACCGAAGCTTTCCGAGGCGAAGATATGGGGAAGATCTCCAGTAAATGCTAGGTATCCGACACTTGTGTGTTAAACGTGATTGGTGCTTAAAATACCGACGAAAGAGGGTCAACCGCTTTAATAAATTATGTAATAAAGTGTGCTATATTGGAAAGGAAAAAATGTCTGGTTATGAAATAGAAAACAACGCCACATTTCCTTCTTATTAATTTTTATGGTCTGGAACGAAACACATTGACAATCTAGATATGATGTCATCTGGTGATAGAATAATATGGAGTTTACCGATAGACATGATAATATGGTACTATGTATAGATGTCGCTACAATCTGATAAACAGTTATTATTGGATTTAACAAAGCTATGTCGTTGCTCCATGGGCACAATTAAGTTGAATTATTATTTAAAGTTAAAAATTAATATATTTTTGAATTGCATCTCTCGGCAGACACTACATTCCACAGAAATAAGGTTTAGAAGCAAATAACAACGCTGGTTGTTGTAGGTACTACTCACTGGTGGGGCTGAATAAGAGTCTATTAAGAAATTCAAAACAATATATTCGGTCTGAGAAAAACTTAAAATCTGTGAACGCGCACAAAATATGTCTGAAATGAGGAAGTCTACCTAAGATTAACATATAAGAACACTTGGGAATTTGTCACAACTTTGCTTCTAATAAAAATACGATTATTATTTACATTGTTTAAGGACTATTTTATTCATTTCTTGAAACACACATGATGTTGTCAATAAAACAATATTTTTCATTCATTACTTTTACTAGATATTCTTCATGGGAACAGGATGGTCTCGAGGCGACGGTAGGAAGAACATAAAATACGTACGAGAGGTCCGAAACAGCATGAAAGTTGTTCCTGCTAATGATGTTTTTAACAGAGGAGTAAGTATTTTGTGTTTAATTAAATTAAATCAATTTTACAATGGCCTTTAGGAAACTCTGGCTTAGACCGATTTTGTGTTTAAGCAATAACGAATTGATTAGTCTTAATTAAGAACTTTGGTTATAATTATAGAAAGTATTAGGACAAAGTAATTTTATGTACTGAAATGACTTTACGCGTATTTATTGTATATTTTAGTAGCTAATAGTACTGCGAAACAACACGTGAGAAGCACAGCTTGCAATGTTGCAAACTCTGGATAATACACAAGATAAATAGCTAATGAAATAAATCATCGATCGCGAAATCAGATAGCAGAGACTTTCATTTCTGTCCACATGTACAACTATTGTGTTCCTTTCAGTTGAATTTCCACTCGAAGATTTTACTAATTAAAGGACGTAAACATCGTTGAACAAAGTGTGGAAACCATTGTACACCAATTTCCAGTGGTGATGAGGGGGAACAAAACAAAATAATGTCGTCGAAAAACATGCTAGTTAATCATAACTATATCAAATTGCTAAATCTCCCATCGTACTACACAATGATGTCCACCGCCGCTGTCATTTCACTTTCGCAATTCTTTTCTGGTTTATCGAGCAATAATCATTTATATTCCTTTGTGCTCAAATTTTAACTCAAACTTTGAATCCTTATATCTTGAAAAGGAAGCATGTTTTGATCCATACTTTCTTCACTATGTTTTACTTATATGTCACGAATCACCTCCCGAATTTTTGTGTTCAGTTTTGAAACCCACATTTGCAATTTTGGATTCAATATTTCAATTGACCAATCAAAGGACCATAAACACTTTTAAAATATATTCATTTCTAGTTCCATATACTGTATTATATTGAATCACTTATTTCCGACATAGATTTCTTTCTTGACACAAGGTTGAAATTCCCTTGAATTAGCCTTGTTAGGCTTGACATGATACTACAAGTATATTTCAAGCTTGATATAACCATGATTTTTGGTATATAAAATATGCTTGAACTTCAACAACCCAATTTCAAGCTTGATTATCCCTTGCCTTTAAAAAATAAAGCATGATTCAACGTTTTTGCTTGACACGACAAGCTGCTTGTTTTCAAGTAGATGGCTTGACGTTTTATTCAAGCTTGATTCAAGCTGATTTTACTATGGGGGTTACTATTGTGAGTTAGATCTTAAATTTATTTTCTAACGGGTTATGAATAAATGAAATATCTATTTTCCTTTTAACGTTATAAGTTATATACTCCAAGTAGTCTACCATGGTCGTAATAAAAGTGAAGGGTGTCGGAAGGAAACAAGGAATGCCACAAAACATGTTTATCGAGAAAATCAAGTTTTAATTCCTTGATCGCTTAATGTTAAATGTCTCAACAAATACGTAATATTGTCCCTTGTGGTCATTAATGACTTTTTCCATTCATTCTTTGACAATTTTGTAGTTCAAATTTTTCCTAATGGAATGAGCTATACAGCATAAATTCCCTAGAAATGGATATTCCCGGTTTTCTTTCGATACACTTCAAGTGATACAAGTGATAATATACTAACCTTCTGAACCTTCTCTGATTATTTTATTTTTATTTCCCTCGTTGTTTTAAAAATATTAGTATAAATTTCTTAGGTATATTCTAAATTAGGTCGTTTTGCAGTTTTCCACAAATATAGAAATGAATGAGTGACTATTATCCCATAACGAATACTATCTTGTAAGTAAATACATATTTGCTTATTTTATGAAAAAAAAAATCACCTGATTTTTAAATGACAATTTTATATGAACATTTACCAGAAGATTGACTTTCTTATTACACTACGACACAAATTATAGGTAGCTACTAGAAACTGCATTATTTTCCGTATAAAATACGTACAGTGTAGGTACCAGAGCTGAGCATTGCGGAATGCCTTCGAAACCATATAACCTATTTTGTGGGATCATGATTAGCATTTAATGACCTATAAGAAATCCTTTAAACTACAAGCGAAATATAGGAACTGAACCCAAACTTGATAATTTTTATAACAGAAATAGATGATTTATTGTATCAAATGCTTTAGCTAAATCAAAATACAAATCATCACCTGCAATTTGTGAATGTTTCTTTATTGCTTACTTATACTTAATAAAAGAATGTTGCTTATCACTATGCCAAGTTTTTCGATGAAGTGTTAAATCATCGCCTAGTATTGTTTCAGTATGATAACTGGTTTGGAACCACTTGGATGTTTTTCATCACAATCTTTGAATATTGGCATGACAAAAATCTGCTTCAATTTTCCAGGAAAATATCCTATTTTAAGAGCAATGTCAAAGTTGAAACTAAAATAGCTGCAAAATAATTTGCGCACGTTTTTCTTATAACATTTGATATAGCATCCATTTCTTGGTTACTATTAGATACTTTGATTACATCTAAGCTAGAAATGTCAGAAATGCCAGTTAGATTTTCTTTTCTAAATGTTCATTAGCGCATTGGAGATTCTACTTCAATATTAAAATGTACTTACTTGACCGTAAGAGTCTTCAGGGTTGAGTGATAAGATTACGTATTCTCTATTTATTTCGATTCTGACCCGGAGTCTTGTTCTGAGGCATACGCCACTGTAAAATTAGAAAATAATTTTGTGTTAACTTGCACATTAGAGGATAAATCTGGAAACAAGCTACGAGATAAATAACTCTGGGCACTATCTTGTAGGTTACGCTCTGGGTTGGAGTCGAAATCGATAGAAAATAAGTTATCTTGTGATTCAACCCTCAAAACATTAATTAGTCAAGTAAGTAAATTTTATTCCTGAGATTATTCTTATTATTTTCTGGGTTAAGACTATATATCATATTAGTAGAACTACTAACTATTGATTGAAAATGGTTAAAACATATGTTAGATATCTCCTGGATCACGATATATAATAATTGCAATACATTTAGCCCCTTTAGAAATGTAAATATTGTTTCCGACTTTTTTCGATTTTTTCAATCTTTAAACAAGTTAGTTTCTGTTGTAAACAAATAATTATTTTTCAACTTTCCGTTCGTATGCTATTGAAATGGCAAAACACTAGACGCTATTTGAGAATATTATTTTTATTGTATAATCATATCTTAGTACATCTTATTCTTAACTGTAACTATTTGTGGCTCTCTTTTGATCCACGGACAGTCGAAACAACCTGATATAAATCTATAATTATTGTTCTGATGATTTGTTTAAATTCTATTATATAATCAACGTATATTACTCTATAAAGATTTTTTCATCTTCATTTGTACTCAAATCTACTTACAGTTGTTTAACAAATAAATATTTCAGACACTCAAATTCGTCGACCTAAACCATTGTATCAAAAAGTCAAAACTATTTACCCTGACTACCACCTAAAACAAACAACGATCGTAAACAGTCTCAGCAGATCTCTCCTGTCAAATATAACAGGTGTATGCATAAGTAATTTCCGGTTTACCTAAGATATGGCGCCAGCGAAAAGTACGCAGCGTATTCATTTGACACATATGTCATTGGTTTGTCTGATATTAAACTACAAACACACACAAGTTGAGTCCGCCAAACACTAGCGTCTTTATTTTATCCTTCAGTGATCATGTCGAAGTTTGTGACTGAAAAAGAACATTTGCGGCACGCATTGCTATTCTTATTTAATCAAAAGAAAAAGGCTGTTGAAAGTCATCGTGTGCTGGTAGAAACATATGGTAAACACGCTCCATCGATTAGAATATGTGAGACATGGTTTCGACAATTTAAAAGTGGTGATTTCAATGTGACAGTGCGCGCTCTGATAGACCACAAAAGTGAAAACCGAGCAAGTCCAGGTGTTACTGGAGGATGGCCCAACTCAAACTCAACAGCAATTGGCAAAAGCATTAAATGTGTCACAAGAAACAATGAGCAGACGTTTACGAGCAATGGGGAAGACGTTTACTTGTGAATGCTGCTTCAACGCCACGAAAGAAAATCCTTTTGTATCGAATTGAGACGTGTGACGAAAAATGGATTTATTTTGAAAACCCGAAGCGGAAAAATCGTATCTTTCACCTAGCGAAGCCGGTCCTTCAACACCAAGGCCAAATCGCTTCGGCAAGACGACCATGCTTTGTGTCTGGAGGGACCAGAGCGGTATTGTGTATTATGAACTCTTGAAGCCCGGCGAAACCGTTAATGCACAACGCTATCGCCAACAAATGATTAATTTAAATTACGCATTGATCGAAAGACAACCGGCATGGGCCCGAAGCCACAGCAAAACCAGTGAAAGACACCTTGAAATCGCTTGGATGGGACATCCTTCCGCACCCGCCGTACTCCCCAGACCTTGCGTAATCTGACTATCATCTCTTCGCATCAATGGAGCACGCGCTTGCAGAGCAGCACTTCAGCAATTTCGAAGACGTTGGAAAATGGTTCGACGAATGGTTTGCCGCAAAGGACAATCAGTTTTTCTGGCATGGTATGCATCAATTACCTGAAAGATGGGCGAAATGTGTAGGAGCCGATGGCCAAAATTTTGAATAAAGCAAAATTAATTTCCCTTGAAAATTACGTGTTTTCTTTACCACAAAAAACGGCAAAAACTTACGCATATACCTGGTACCTAACATCACATGATAAAATTTATCCCCGTTACAAATGAAAAGAATGAAAGATATACTGTACATAAAAATCATTATTAGGTACTATTCTCATATTCCCTGTGAGTGGCTTCTGTATTCGCATATAATCACAAATATTTTTTTCAGACAAGTCATACTAAAAAATTTCCAACTATTCATAAAAAGTATGTGATAGAATTCTAATCAACATTATTTTATCAAACCTAACCTAACACAATATTGCTATGACTCCTGACACATTTAAAAATAAAAACGTTTAGCAAATTATTATTTTGAAAGACAGATCCAAAAAGTCGTTGAATTAATTACATTACACTGTAGTAATTAAAAAAATCTGTGTGTTCAGTTACAGTAGAAAGAACTATCGTAAATTAACAGTGTTCATTAGGTTAGTGTTCATGAAGCATATTTCAAATCATTAGCACGATTAGCTTTCAAATCATTAGCCCAATTAGTTTGATTAATTTTTAGACAATTTCGTGAATTTTAATATGTAAAATATCCGCTGCAACTATAACCATCACAGAAATCTCCTACGATAAATGGAATATATTTTCCGTTCTCCTTCCTAGTAAATTATTAGCGTTCCACCCGCATAACAGTTCCTTCCTTTGGGAACCTTCTTGCAATCGAAACAACTTTCACGATACTCCTAGCGTTGTATAAGAATCCTCTGTTCATACACTTCATCTTTAGGTAACCTTCTTGGAGCGTGACTTAATGTGACCATCCCTAATTTCATTGTAGTGTAGTGTGATTCAAAACAATCCGCCTTTCTATCATATAACTTAATGTAACCAAACCGTCATTTATTCTTAATTGTAGTAAGTAGGATTCACCGTCAAGATTCTTCAGAGAATTATGCATTAATGAACATATAAACATTTCAAACTAGATGCATTTAAGGATGAATAGAAGTGTAGCTCCTTCATTTCCTCTTTGAACACCAACTAGTTTGTATGAGTTTTTCAGATAGCAACCATCTGGAGAAATAATTTATAAATTACTGTAATACCCTTTTGCTCATAACACGTAACGATGTTTACCCTAGGCTATCAGATTTCTTTTCGCTTTGCCACTTAATTACCTGATTACGGCTCTCACTGCGATATCTATAACCTGGTAATTGGGATCCATTATCCTCAGCCACCGACTCTCATATCATTTTTTTTGAGTTCTAACAAAAGGGATATATATTCTTGAGTTTCCTGTTCCTTCTGCAGCCATCAGATCGGAGTGGGTGGGTAACATCTTGATACACCAAATTCTGACTTCTTCCTCAGGAGTCATTATCCTGTACCACAAAAAACTTTCTTATGGAATATTTTATTTACATAACAAGGTTTCATTAACCCTAACCCACTATACGTCACGTAACCTCTAGTGAATATAATTTATTGACTACTTCTGCGTCGAGACTTCTTCACACTTTTATAATATTCAATCCTACTTGCTGTTTAAATACGCTTCACCTTCGAAAGTAAATAGCAAGGAGATATCGTAACTCATTGGAGTTTTCCTAGAACGTATAGTTACGTCACTTTTCCTGCGCCATTTGATATAAATCTATAATTATTGTTCTGATGGTTTGTTTAAATTCTATTAAATAATAAACGTATATTACTCTATAAAGATTTCTCCATCTTCGTTTGTACTCAAATCGATTTACAGTAGTTTAACATACACATATTGCGGACACTCAAATTCGTCAACGTAAACAATTGTATCAAAAAGTCAAGACTATTTATCGAGACTACATTCTACATTTGGGAACATCTATATAAAAACCTTTTTAAAATTTGAGACTGTGTAGCTTACAATTTCGTTTACGTTGCACGACAACTATCGTTATATATTTTAATGAATAATCTCAAAATTATAGTAGTAAGCACAACGGAACTTGAAACAGAAAGGAGGATTTTATTTATAAATACAGACGAATGGAAATACTTAAAAATATGGCGACTTCATTGTTTTATAGAAAATAAATCCAAGAGTTTTAAGAAATAATTAGAATCATAATGATATGTGTGGTTATATATTACCGTGGAATGAAACGTGGACAATAAATGGACAAACGACTAAAAGATTAAGAGTACACAAATAACCACAGAGAGTTACATAATAGGAATAACTAGGAAGAAACAGGGAGACAAATGAATGGATACAATCTGAAAGACAGGTAGGAAACATGATCAACACTGCGAAGAAAATAAAATTGACATGGGAAAGTCACCAGAGCGTTATTTGTAGGGCGGAAATTCCCTGGCACATTGTGTGTTTTCTCTTGTATATTACTTATACAAGTAGGGAGGGAAAGCTGGTGTATTTACATTCAGTACTACAGAATGTGCAGATGTGCTTAAGCATTAATTTTTCCCTTACCTCTTTAGGCGATACGTAACACCCTACCAGTCACATAGCTAGAAGAAGATATTGCAGATGGAAGACTATAGGTTGGATACTTAAGAAAAGAAGATGACAAAATGCAAGTTCGTTAAATCAAGCTTTGCGTAATAGTGCGCAATACTGTGAAGTGTTACACCAACTGACCGAATTTTGCTATAAGTTTTTATATTATCCTCTTATTAAAATATGTTACCGCCCATACAATTCATTTTATCTTATCTTATCTTATTAAAATACACTATCATTACTGTAGTAGTTTCTGGAATTTTCTTTCTTGCGACATTGTCACTTGAAAGTTTCCGTGTTTTCATTTCCCAGAGATGCACGCATTAAGTTCAAAGTATCCTCGTCATACCATTGATTAGAATAAGGAAATATTCCCCCTTTGCTAAAACTTTATATTATAACCACCAAACAACAATAGTATAGATGAAATCATCTATTTGATTTTAATCGTCCATTTAAGATCAGATTGACGTATAGAAATTATTTTAATATATTTCTAATTAATGAAGCACCAGGGTACATATTAGGTATGATTAATTTATTCATTTTCAAATTTTCGCAATACTTTCATGTTATATGGCAACATTTTAATAATTGTAATTATTTGTGAACCATAATTATGCAAAAGTCAACGTTGTTGCTGCCCTTGTTGAAAATTCTAAATTTAAGTTCTATTGTACGTGGCTAAGTAAAGTTTAGTTATATCGATTTTATGTTTTCATAAAATATAAAATTGATTCAATCCCTGTTACAAGCTTCGTTTTCACATTTTGCATCGTATGTTACTTATACATTTTATGTGCTTGTGTCGATATAGATATTCATGAATCATGTTAATACTGTCATAAGTTAAAATCAACATTTTTTTTCTATCACAACAACAATAACTATGTAGTGAATGCTATTCAACTTGTGGTTCGTGTTTACTTTGGTTTTGCTAAAGATTTGGTCTTGATATATTACTACCCAAACTCTTAAATGTTTAGCTTTACATTTGTCCTTAACATGAATTTTCGTCCTTAACATATTAACTTTTCTTTATAATAATTAATTCAATCATGATTTTTCTTATGTAATCAAACATTTTATAAGTATTAAATCAAGGATTGTTTCTTCAATTTTAGGGTGGATATTACTGGCCAAAAGAAGGTTCAACGTCATACATGGATGTCAAAGTTGAAGACTTGGATTCGTCAAAGGCATCAAACGAAAAGCCGACAAAACAAGACGAAAGTGAAAATAATGTTAGTAAATGTAACATCTTCAGTCCTAAAAAGTCAACATTAAAACTAGATAGTCGACCGGTGATGAATGCGTGGATGTGAAAGAAATATTATAAACATGAGTGTTGACTTCTCAGAATCAAAGAAAACAATTATTGAACACTTATATATAAAGTAATTTATAATTAATATAAGGATGCATATTAATTCGCGAGAGGGTTGAGAAGTAAAATTTTGACTGGAATTTTATGAGCAACTGCATGCATTAATTTTACACAATTTATAAACAGTACCATTTTTCTGCATGATTTCTCTAACAACTTTATAAGCAATACCTTTCTTATATTTTTGTCCTGTGCTTTCATTTGAAGTTTCACAAAGCAAGTAACACTAACTTATTTACAAGTGTTTTACAAAGCTGAAAAGGGTGCATAGAAAATTTGATCGCCGGATGACTGAACTGAACTAACGCAATTTTGGCATCAACTGGGTGACTTTGCTGATACCGTACATATCAAAACATATGTTTAGAGGGATTTCTAAGCACCTTTGTTTGATTCGTTACACTGATATCAACATAAAAACCTTTGATTTATTCGTACTGCTCAACCTAAGAAATAAACTAAGATTTTATACACTTTTTGAAGTTTTATAGCTTTTGACGTTAACACACATAAGTTATTTTTGCATGTGACTTTATACAAGATTATAGGGTCCAATTAAAATTAATTATTACCCTTTACGAACTATATTCTTTTTTCCTCCTTAAATAGTTCCCAAAATGTTAAGATACCACGTTCCACTAGAGCAACATTGTCAAATCTCAAGCAATCAATTTTAAAGATTTGAATTTTGAAATATTTAGGAAATGGAAATATGAAAACTGAAAGTTTTCTTATGATGAAAACTGAAAGATCGCGTGCTCTCAAATAAAAGTTATTGAAAAGATTTTGAAGATCAACCCTCAATCCGAACAAACGATATTAAAATAATGGTTCAATGGAAGAGGGAAATCAATGTCACAATAAAGAAAAATCCAACAATCTAGGACAAAACGTCAGAATCTAGAATTCTTCTTCAATCTATCTAGGAAATGTAATCGAACTGTAATAACAATATTAGAGTTAATAAAATTTAATACCTGTATATATATATATATCCGAAAATAGACACAGTAATACCACACTGTGTTAGTGCTCAAATAAAACATTATGTTTACCAACAAAATACATTTAGTTACTGTTTAATTACGAGTACCCATCCAAATTGTGAACTACAGTATAACTGATAAGTTATTCTGGCTTCTTTCACTTTCTGTTACACATAAGAATATTCCCTTCTACTGATCCTTTTGTATGTTCCTAAAGTACGAAGTACGTAGTGAATTAAATATTATGGGCTGTTTTTATTTGTACTGCACACTACTAGCAAACCATAGCGTTACTAGTATTTTAGCTTCTTGATAGTGGTACATAAAATGAAGTGTTTAATACTATTGAAACTAAATCATGGACACGAAACATAATGAATCTTGATTTATATATTTTGGAACGTCTACAGATATTTATATTTTTCTTCATACAATTCAAATACTTAAAAAAAAGTCAATTGTATTGAGAAATATGTCCAATATTATTTGTATAATTATCTCAAAATTCTGTATTATTTGCATGGTTGGTTAGGAAGCGTTACTTTGCTGTTGCTGGGATACTCTATTATGTTTGCCAATCTGTCGAAAACAAAAATACACTTTCCAATATATTTTCAATAATGAAACTTTCGTATACTATCATCCTAGGTTCTAGAGAACAATAGTGCATATTATAAATATTAACTCCAAAACATAAAACTTGACAGTTTTACGTTTAGTAGTAAAATATCTATCCCCTTCTAGAGTTCCAAGAACTCCTGCCCTGAATTCTTAATCACAACATTTTTGCATCTCTCGTAAACTGTCTGCTATCCATCATTACAAATTGTACTTAGATTTTGAAAGATTATGCACGTATTAAGAAGATATTTTATATGCAGCAGATAAATAAACAAAGTTAAAGTTGAAGTACAGCAATACAAAACACCCCTTTATATGCAATTTTGTTTTATCACTCTGTTCTCTAAAATAGGAAACGTTAAAGTGTAGAAGTGTATTAAGGAGTGTTAGGGTACTATAATAGCTGTAAATATTGCATAGGAATAGATTGTTTCTATTTACTATAAGAAAGTTACTAAGAATTTGTAATCGAGGTTGAAAAACTTCGTGATATGTATATATAATGGACAAGTAATTATTTAAGAAAGGAATATGAAACTTGTTTATTATTTGCTTTTATCAATAAAGTATTAACATACTTCTCTTTTCTAAATGTCTTCCTCGATTGCATATTATTTAAGAACTAAAGCTTTATATAATATTTATGGTAAATGTCTGATGATTTTGTTTTTAAAAGTTAGTTAATTTCATGAAATACATTTTTAGAAATTTAACATGGGGATTTAAAATGGATGGAATGTAATTATTTTCCGTGGTTGAAGATCATAACCTTTCATGGAATGATTTATTTTCAAAGATTAAAACATGAAAAATGAATAGAGTGCAAACAAACGTTATGTCGTATCATCAAGAAAAATCGGGAACACTTTTCCATACATATTTTGAATTAAGTAACTACTCAGTTAAAATGTTGTATTACTTGTGGAATATACAAGGAACTCTCAAACATCCATGGTGACATAATACTGGAGGAGTACAGGAAAAGAAGGGGGTGTCCAAGAAAGGTGATTTCTCGTATTATGTATTTTAAAATCTAACTCTCTCATTGACTCCCATGTATTTAATATTCTAAAAACATAAGAATTTGCGCTTTTGGATTGTAACGGTTAGCTCTCATTGTTTAGTACATCTTAGGAGTGCAAACTTCATTTCCTTATAAAATTAACATCTCCCTTCATTCCGTGTACTCTTGAATTGCTTTATAGAGAAGACATTCTACCAGAAAGAATAATTTGTATATTTGCAAGACTTCATTTAAATGAAGGATGATATATCTAGCAATAATGCATTCAAGTATCACGATAGAATATTACTTTCTAACGAAGTATCTTGCATGTAAAGAATATGCATAATCTGTCTATTACAAGCAAATATTTATTTGGTATGCAGGTATACGCAATGCTAATTGTGGATTTTTAAAATGAAGAATACAGGGAGGAAACCTGATAAACCCAAACCTACAAATTGTCGGAGGTTTTGGTCGTTTAATAATTTACTTGATGTAGTTTTAGATGGCTTCACTGAACTGCAGAACAACCTGGCAAATCTAGAGAGATTCCAATATTTTTTAAAACGTATACAGTGAAAAACGTTACAAGTACATGCAAAACAGAAATTCTGATCAATCCAAGGAATCTAATGAAAATTTATTGTTTCTTTAATGTTTGACCTGTATAGCTATAATGTAGTGAAGCCAATTGTTGTTGTTGTCTCAGTCATTGTTAGGATTAATTTGGTTGTTTTTAGTTTGCATTTGGAGTAAGTTTTGAAAGGATTTCCACCTACTTGTCTCCAAATACAAGAGAACATAGAAGAGATTGACTCTTCTATTCAAGAAGAAAATATGTCTTCGAAGTATCTTACCAAGAAAAGGAAGAAGTTTAGTCGTGTTAGTGATGCCATGAAACGTTTAATACTGCATTCACATGAAGCAGGAGACCCTTGTAAGTGGATGATGATGGGTTTTCTGCCCGAAGGCAAGTCCTGACCCGAAAGTTCCTCGGCAACTGGAAACTATGGTGGTTTGCTATTGCCTTCCACCGAATGGAATTGATGTCCTACGGACGGAGCCTATAGTTTAACGTGGGCTCCGAACCACATGTGTCCCCGATTAGGAATCGAACCTCTTAATTTTATGCAGCAAGCGTTATCACTCACCCACAGGTGCCACTAGTGTAAATGGAGACTTAAAATAATGACAAGTCTTTGTAATCTAATAGCAGAAGAATTGTAATCTCGAAATGCTCTCTGGATTTGTCAGGTTCTTCATCTGTAAAATTTGTATTGATGATTAAAAAATGAGTGTATTGTTGAATCTCTTAAACAAATCTAATTAGCTTCAATCGTAATGTTTCTCCTAATTATACTTCACAATTTCAAATAAAAGTGAAAAAGTAACCCGAGATAACAAAATATTGGAAAACTTGAAACTTTTAATTTAGTCTCCTCGAAAAATAAAGAATATGAACTTTCAGGTTTTCTCTTGTACTCTTCAAATGCACTCCTGTAAAATCAAGAAACTGCAGAAAGTCCATTATTTTCCTGTGTTTTACAAATGAGAAGCGTTTTGAACGAGTGAGTTCAATGTGATCTGTCCAAAGCTCATGATGTTGGTTTTCTTAGATTCTGTTCTTGGAGCTATGAGGACACATATAGAAATGGTATGGTAGAATGTATTCTACACATTAGTGTTAATTATAATAAGTTGATAACGTAGTTTAAGAGAGGCTAAGAATTCGATAAATTGATAATTATGGGTTACCTGTCAGTTTTCTTGTACCCCTCCCCACGCACACATATGAGTATGAAATAACTGGCTTACCGTTGAGTCCAAACAGGTAATTGTCCTATACTTATATTTAGCACGATGATGATACTTCATTCCTCTGATTGCATACATAAACTGACAATTCTGATCACGTTTAGAAAATGTTAAAAATAGGAGAACAACGCTTGAAAGATTGAGTGAACATTAGTCGAACTATTTCAGAGCAAATTAAAAAATAATTTGTTCCCTTCCTCAATAACTGTTCCTTGACACTATCTCTAAAAGATTGAAGCTTTCTCAAAATCTGTTTCCTTTTTCTAGGAAGTTGTTTACATTGCACGCAATCGTTAAATCGTACTGCTGTGTTCTTTGCTGTTTCCCATACATTAGTGAAGTTTATGAGGGCAAAGACACGGTGTTGTCATTTAAATTCTATGTGATGTGTTGAATCAGAATTTATTTTACAAGCTTTAGGCTTTTCTGCTTAGTCGACCAGGACTTAGTCAGTAGGTAGGATGCCGCCATTTACATGGTATGATCGAGGAGAAACCCTAGGAAAACCTCTGAGTGGTTGCTGGAAGTATATGTTTTATGTTGACAACAGTATTTTTTTATTTCAATTCCAATTTAAATATCATCATAACGTTACGAATTGACCATGACACCCGATGCTTCTTCGATTTCGGAAATTACACACTTTGATTCGGGGTATATTTTTACAGTTAGGATACTTGTCCTATCTTGCGCTCCCAATTAGATTCATTTTTTTCCAAAGAAGTAGGCTGAACGGAAAAGACGATATTTCAATTTTGAGCAAAGACTGATATAGAAATTGAGAGTACAATATCAATATTAATCACATAGTCATCTGGATGTACTAAAAAGTCATTATTAAAATAAGAAGGCTAAATTTCACTGAAAGTAATATATGTCGTCTACTGGAGTGTGTTTGAAACACACTAGAATATGATCTCAATTGAATGATTTATATAATCCTTTTATATTAACTGCAACTTTTAATTTAAATGAACTCGCTGTTCGTTTAAATAAAACAATTTCGTATTATACTTAATCTATTCAGCTTTAATTACTTCAGTTTGTGAGAATCAAGACACTGAGATAATGCAATTAATACACTGATAATTATATGACAGTACTTAATACACTATCAATGAAAGCTTTGTAATTTTTTTATTAATTGTTTGAATATTTTATCCTCTCGTAAGTTCAGTTTCCTAATCAGACTTTGCTAAAATATTTTGTTTTTAAAACAAGAAGAAATGCTTGTGGGCTTTCTAGTGTTTTTTAAAAAGAAATTTCACTTCTCAATTTTGGTGAAGGAATTTAGTTTTTTTTGTTGTAGACGGCTGAAGGATACAAGAAAATTTGAGAGTGGGAAAATATAAATTGAGATTGCAAATTGTGTTATCTAGAATTGAGGAAAACAGCAGTGAGTTCAAAAAATGCTTTTTAATTTATGACAAATAAATATTATGACTTCATAAAAGAGCTGCATCTCTTTAACAGAATATTAATGAAACTAGTAAGATTAAATGGTTTTGTTTTAAAAGTGAATAACTTGGGCAAACAATATTTGACAGAATCTAAAATCACTCGTTCATTTTCAAGTCAGACTAAAGTATTAATATTCATCATATTTTGTTCATTAGGATATTGTATACCAACCAGCAAAATAGTATATAATCAAGAGATTTACATTTACATTTTGGAAACTGAGTTATTCATTTAGATTCTAATTTAAATGAGAAGTTAAAAACTATCAAATTTAGAACGCAAGATAATCAACAGAGTTTATTAAGTGTAACGTACTATATGGTACAAAATAATACACCACACGAAATAAAATTGTTACTGCCAATCTACGTAAGAAATAGAAAGAATTTGTGGATTTACTTGTTAACAGTTTCTCGTCGAATCGAAAATTTTACAGCAAACGCAGATATGAAGTTCTGATTTGTGGGATATACAGTACAATGCGTCCGTTATTCTTCGTTAGTTAGTGCTGTTTTATGTTTCCTGTTTGTCTATAAGTTTATGAACTGATTGCATTATTCTGATATACTTAATGTACTGAATACCAGCTGATAAAAATCGTGGATCAAACCTAACAGCAGACTCAAAGAAATCCGTATTAAATTAGTTTTTCGGGACGCTATCTGAAACCTCACTCTGAAGTGGGAGCTGTAGGTATTCTTCTTTTAGTATAACATCCATGGCTAGATGAAATCCATGAACCAAAATAGTTGACACTAGTTCTTCTATATTTAATAATACCAGATTATCAAGACCCTTAGAATAGTAATTCTGCTTACATATTACAATTAGTACATATCTTGTGCGAAAGTACAATCGAAGATATCTTCCCAACAAAGTTCAATAAAATTTCTAACATCGCATGAACTATGTATTTATCCTAACCACATTTGTATAGTTCATTCAGGCTATAACAATATCAACATAAGGTACTTATTTAAAACAATATCAATAATGATAAAACAAATAGTTTTATGTTCCGTCGTTACGGGTACTGGCATATTGTTTTAGAAGTTAAACATTGTTTAGTAAAACTGCATTCTACGTCAATCTTTGCTCCACAAAACGTTTCACCTTGAACTCTTCAAAGAGAACATAAACCTATTCATCAAATATTAATTCCCAAAGTATATGCTTATTATTCCACAAAACCAACATAGGTATTTAACACCTTAAATCTTCACACACAGGCTCACACCCTTAAAGTAGCGTAGTAGATATTATCACATATCTGTGCTTTAAAAAAACGGGTAAATCTGACACATTTCCATCTACATTTCCTCATCTTCATCTGCAAGCTCATACCTTCTTCTTGATTCTTTATTGCTAAAGAGTTGAT
>JAGDQP010018543.1:0-31842 GCA_022664845.1 Lepisma saccharinum | reverse complement strand
GACTTTATTATATACTTTCCCGTGGCGAACATGATTTTATTAATTAATTCAAGCATGAGTTTAAATTTTAAATGTAGCTTTAATAATTTCTTTTCAACGTCCAAGAAGAAGTGTGCACTTATACACATAGTTGGTTTTGCATTACCTTTTATTTATTTAGTTTCAAATAGACTATTTTTCAAGTCTGAGTGAATGTTAATATGGGAAATGAAGGGGAAAGATATGGTTAAAGTAGGGTACACATTTTTTAAATATATTTTTCAGTACTACCCGCTAATAAAATTTCGAAATGTAACCAGTTTCATATATGCATGTTAATTAGAATTTTTACTACTTAATGAAAGTTTCCAATAATTTCAATTTGTTTATTCGTTGTTACCGTATGTTTTTTTTTCTGTTACTATTGATATCTTAAAACAATGGCAAAACATAGTAATATAATGTGCATCTAAAATGTTTTAGATTTTTAACATGCACACTGTTAAAAATGGAATGAGCAACGTTAACAATGAACACTAATTGAAATGAGTGTAACTTTAAAGAAACTTTAAAATTATCTTACATACCTATTATCATATTCATTGTTTTACTCCTATATTTTATAGTTGAGAATTGTGAGATTTGCAAAATATTTCGTTTACGTCTTTCTAACTCGTTCCTTGTAAGTATGTTTTCCTCTATCAATGGAGGTGAAACGAGAAGTATTCCTATATATTCTTGTCTTTAATATGCTGAGAGAGTATATGTGGCAATGATTTTTACGATGTTTGTAAGAACGTTCGTCAGATATGACAACATTGCAACAGTTTGTTATTGCAATCATAGTGAGCGCTTTACATTAAAAGTGGTAGTTCAATTGAAGACTAGCATTAAAGGTTTCCACTGTGACTTGTAAGCTACTGTGAGTAATATGGTTTGTAAATTTGCTTATATTACAGCGATTTAACTCCTCTATTTCTCCCCTGTGAGTTACACTATGTTATATTTGCTTAAATACAATCTATTTTGGAAAAAATCTGTATTTGGACACGTTAGGTTAGTTAAATGCTTCCTATATGAATGATGCGTGGGTTCATTTGATAACGTAAATTAGTTGCATTGAATATTTATAATACGAGTATGAACTTCTAATCTAAAATATTTCATCTGAATACAAATTAGATACTAAATTAATTTTTAGGTTTTTTTTTCAGTGCGTAGCTATCAATGTAGTATTACGGTGATTTCAACATTAAAAATCTATAAAAATAGAATCCACTGGAAATGCTCATTGTACCACAAAATCACACAACTGAAATACTTAGCTTTTCTAATTCAAATTCCCACAAAATTACTTGTTTTGAACTAGTACCATTTCGCAGCATTAATATAAGTTAAGATTCGAATTAGGTACCAACTCGAAATTATGAACAATCAACAAAATTAATAGTTCAACAATATCATTATGATACGGATTTGAAATCCGTGCCATTACACATTGTACAATCAAATTACGATATTATTTTTCCATATACATGATCAAATAGACTCATTGTTTAAAACAGAGAACATAATCTCTTTAAAGTTCATAATTTCCATTACGACATCTTCCCTCTTCTTCTTAAGCGAAAGTTCATAATTTTGCATTCTAATGGTTATGTTAGTTTAGATTATGTATATGAAGTTTGAACTAAATCTGATATTAATGTAACCTTAATGTAAGATTAGGTGTATAGTTTAGATGCACACAACGAAGTGCACGAGAAGCTTATAAACTTCATTTTCAGAAAGACATGGTAAACTCTAGATACCTATTGTACAATACACACTTCTTGTACAATTTCATCATAAAATTATGACAATTTATATTACCAAGTGAAGATATATACAAACAATGTACAAAAATTCTATTTTTACAGTATGCGTTGACGAAATAAACCGGTAAATGTTAAAGAAAATGTTCAAATCAATGTATATTTCTCTCACTCTACATGTTATAGTAGCCTATAGTAATGAGCTCTCTCTCACCTTTGAATTGTTAGGGTGTGTAAAATTAGCTTAGTTTGTGATTAAATAAACAGATTTTGCTCTGTTTCTGTCATTTCTTTTCGCTTATGACAGAAACGAAGCTCATTTCTTTTCTCTTTATCATTTCTTTTAAAGTGCTTAAAGGCATCCTTAAAGATTTAACAATCATTTAGAAAATTGGTTTAGATAATCGTTATGAAATGCTATCACATGAATCAATAAGCGTCTCTAGAAATTCTTTTTGTTTAAATATCTGATTGCTCTTACATTTTAATATCGTAGGCTGGAAGTAAAATTTATCGATTAGAAATTGTTCATATTCTAAAATTGTAATATCGCCTTCCATATTTTGACAGTTTTGAGAAATCTGAAAAATGTCAGCGTATAGGAAAGATTTGAATACCATGATAGTAACAACACCATTGCTCTTAAACTATTCGACGCAAACTCACTCACCAACTGGTGATTCCTCGGCCATTTTGTTAATACTTTAAATGTTCAACTAGAGGTAATAATCTTACTACCGACTGCTCAAAGCTGGTTTTATTGTTTTCCCATCTGGTGACAGCTTGGATTTAGGGTGTGTTACCATGTTGTCCGAAAAGAAGCATTTGCCATGGTTTTTTGGGGGAAAGGGTCTTTTCAGTATTCTATTACATACAGAAAATTATAGTTTACTCTACTGTGAAGTATAAACAGTAGGGTTTAAGAAATGTATGTCTATCATCAATAGGATTTTACAAGCTCACAATTATATATTAGATTGATCATTTACCCGTTTTAAACATCTATGAAATAAAGAGAGATGTAACACCACACGTTCGCTATTGTATAACTAGAGATAATGCTTCTTCCTTAAAAGAAGCCAGAGTTAGAAGTTCTTGGTGTTATTTTGCTCCACAGGTGGAACATTTACGAACATTGCGAAATTCAAGGCTAAATATCTGAAACGTGAAGACTGACAAATAATGAAATTTTAATTTCAGATAAATTTATTGTTAATAAACACAATATGTAAGTTTCATTTTACGGTTTATAATACTTCTCATGTTACATACAGGCTGTATAATATTGAAAATTAGCAATGCGTAGAAGACCCTAAGAGGTTTGAAAGGGCTTTCTTCACAATCTGTTTGTAACAAAATTATATACAGGGTCACTTAGGAGATAACATAAATGTAGTTACTAAAGATATTCAAAATTAAAAAGCTAATCTGTTGCTCTGACGCTCCGTTAGGTGATTCTCTTGTCATGACTGCCGATTTCGATGGCTTGACATTCTATTATTCTGTAATAATTATTAAAATCGCAGAAAGATATTAAGAGTCGCATACCAAAGGGGGTCCCCAGCTAGGTTATTTGTTAATTAATAACTCCTGTAATTTTTTCAGTTATCACTTGAAACTTTATGAGTTTTAACATATGTCCTTAATAACCCCATAAAAATTTATTTCCCCCACCAAATAGAACAACAAATTCCCTAGCATAAACTTTCGTTTTCCATAAAAGTGTAATTATTTTGTTATTTATTTAGATTTCTACTAGATGGTAGAAGAGTAGAAGAAGTATTCAGTAAATACTCCTGTGAAATTATATTCAACATTTATCAAGATGGTCACATTTAGAAGATAACATAGTTAAATTTTACTCAATAAAATATTTGTTATTGTGCTTTTTTTATTTCCGCTACTCTTCATGTAACTAGTTCATCTCCTGCAAACACGGTGAACGAAGGTGATATAGCCATTAGGAAGTGTCGAAGTGTTTGCGCAAAATATGTATCGTATTTCCTAAAATAAACAAATTATGTGTAATACTTCAATTGCAAATAAAATTTAAATTGGTGCATTTACCGAGAAATATTATAGTAAATTCTACATTTATTTAATGTAAATTAGGGAGTGTTCGGAATTCGGATTTCGAAATGTCTGATTTACAGAATGTCGGAATTTCAAAAACTCGGAATTCGGGATTGTCGTCTTCGATGTCATCAAGAAATGATGGAAAACAACGGTTCACGTAGATCGTCGATTTGTAATTTGCCATCAAGCATATCAAGAATATATGTTTTCTGAACAATTGACAAACCACGTGCTAGATGATGTATTAGGGTTGTTCGGAATAACATTTTCTTGATTCCGGAATGTCAGAATTATGAAAATTTGGGATTCCGGAATCCTAGTGTGATTTTCAAAAACCTTCAAAACATAGTTCAAATGTTTATTTTTTTTTTTTAAGTTTCTTCTAATAGAAATCTGCGTCAATTCAAATTTATCATTTAAAATATTTACTTTTGGTCATACTAGTATATTTTAACGGTCTTTGTTATAGAAAAGAGAACAGTAGAATATACAGGGTACGTAGATGGAACAGACGAGGAATACTTTCCCGCTAACTATTTTTTTAAATGTATACTTTGTAGTATGTAGTATGCGCCCCCTCATATTGCTTAGTTGTATCATGGAATATAACACCGGTATTCACAAAAATTAATATTTATAGATAAATTAAGTTGGTTTGGATTCAATTCGAAAACTTTCTTAAATATATTATTGAAATAATGCTATAAAAATAAAGTACTTTTTCTTGATGGGGTGTGTGCCCCATCTGAATCTGCTACTGATAGATAATTTGGTTGATTCGGAATCAATTCGACGTTTTCTTACTTAAATTATTGAAATAATTCTATAAAAATAAAGAATTTTCCCTTGAGAGGGCGCGTGCCCCCTGTGACCCTCTCTGGATACGCCACTGAGAGAACTTTAAATACAAATGTTTGCGTTAAATCCTTCTAAGATATTCAATTACAAATATCTTCTCAGATTTTTTTTAGTTGCAAGAATAATTCCAATAATCAGAGGTTTGGGGGTTAAACCCTTTGGTGTTTATCGGTGTAAATTTAGGATTTGTATGCGACTAGATAAATTTCTGAAACTGAGATACTTTTCTTATCCTTTGTGTTTAATTTTCTTAGTATAGAAAGTTGGGACAAGGAGTCATACAGGGCTTGAGAAACTTATGCAAATTATTACAACCCGAGGTAATTTAGAAGTAACTAACTGTTGATAAATTGGGATGTTATCTTATACGATGTACTGTAGATAGATCTACTTATATAATATTAATAATGAAAAGAAGAAGAAATAATTATATGAATTCAAATACAAAATTAATAGAATACAGGAAAAGTTTACCCGTGTATATATTTATTTTGGGCTGAGCCTGAAGAAGGTTAATTTCAAATTGTTTACATTCTTCTTTGTATTGCTAATTTTTATCATTTTTTGACAGTCTGTAGCATGAACACCATTGTGAGCCTCAAAATGAAACTTACAGGTTTTATTAACTAGCAATAAGAAATGAAAGCCAGTCTATTTTCTCAAACCATTGCAACTGCTTATTTTCACACGTTGTGGTGACGTAACATGCCTCTAATTTCAAGATGATGTTACTTGTTGTTTAACGTTTCATTAAACAACTAACAAAATGGTCCACGAACCACACCGGGGTGATTTCGATGATTTTGCGTGAATTTTCTCAAACACTTAAGTATCAATACAACAGACTCATGAGAAAGTACTAATTAGTGTAAATCGAGCATTTGTGCGAAGTCAGTGTTGATGCTTGAACCTCAACAAAATATATGCACACTTGGATACAGGTTATTACGTTTGCTGGATTTTATACATTATTAATTTTATGTGATACTCACCGGTGAAATGATGTGCTAGCATGTAACATGTTGGTAATACACCCGAGATGAATATGCTTCCGGTTTCAGTAAGCTCAAATTTCTCTAGAATTGAGACAGAGCATTTTTGTTAAGAATAAAATTACTTTCGAGTAAATAAAGTACTGTGTGTTTTAGTCATGTAAGTATAAGTTTTATCTTGCTTTTCTTTGTCAATGACTAATTACTTTCTGCTAATATATAATTTAAAGCCTGGCAGAAGTAGTCATATGTTAAGCTACAATTCTTTTTGTTGTCATTTCTGTTTTGCTAACTTTATTATTTTTTATTTTCCGTGGTATAGTCCGTAATTTATTTGATGAACGTTTACATTTGACTGATCCAGACGCAAATCCTGTTACATCAAAAACCTTTCAAAAATGACTAATTGGTATTCCCAAATTCTTGACATCTTAAGTTGAATATTAAGATATCATGAGAATAAAGAGTCCATTATTTCCACTTGATTCACTAAAGAGAAATTCATTCAAAATCTTTCGCATTTGTCTTCATTCGCTAGATTAGGACATAGCAAGTTTTACGACTGAGTTATTCATAACATTCTGAAATACTGAAAAAATCACTAAGTGAAAGCAAATATTGCTTAAGATTCCTACATTATTGAATCTTTTTAAAATGAAACTCAGCAGATAATAGAAGTAAAAAATTATCCAATTCAGCAAAAAATATGAAATATGTAATATTACTACTCATACAATCTTACACCGTTTCAGAAATATTTATTCTGTGCACGTTTATCTAGCAACGTGGGCACGGTTGAGGAATTTGCATAAGCAGTGGTGTGCCAAATAGTATAGAAGCTATACTAACTGACGTTTTCCGGAGATTTCCTCTGTAACCATGTGATTTTCGGGATGGCCCTAGAAGCTGAGCCTCAGATGCCTAACGGCCTTTAATATATATATTCGGGGTGACCCTGATACGTGACTCTTGCCTTCTTTCTCCCTGGACAACGATAATCTGTAGCTGTATATACTATAAAGTTCTGTAGTGCTACATTTCCTTAAAATTTTGTTTGATTACCAACTTGAAGTATGTAGTACAGAAGAGAGTTTGGTAGTATCAATGAGATAAAAGAAGAGCCATAAGGTTCAATTCAAGTATGCAGAACTAGAAATCAAGACGACTCAGGTTCAAAATTTAGGGTCGAGGCTTGTGGAGTGTTACACAATTTTGCTCAGCCAGAAAATTAAAATATTGAAATGGCCAGAATATAAAATGAAACCACATTTCATTTTTAAAAGTAACCAAACATATGAAATCCTTGTATTAAAACTAAAAGATTATAACGTTTAACCACTCAAATTCGGTTAATCAACTATTATACAAGTAAATAAGATTATTGCAATTGATTATCAAACTAACATAATATACTGAATTTGTAATGTTACACTTGCATTAAGCATCCCATATACAATAAATTCTAATTTGGTATATTTCCTTTTCGTTATTTTCAAAATAAAATCTTTAACTTCTTCATCATTTCCCGTCAATATTTGTGAACATCTTATTATAAATAAACAAGTGAGCGATGCAATTCTAATAAAAATCGTGAAATATTCGAGGGTTCCTTGACACCATAGTAATTCAGCTAGTGTGAACTGCGCAGTCCGTATATGTCACTGAAATTCGTTCATAGTTGCCATAGTAACCATCACGAAGGTCTGCTCGTGCTTCTGCTACGCTTTTACCCAAATTGCCTCAAGTCCGATTGTGCACTATCACACATACCCGCGTATCCATTGCATCTCAGAACCATCGGAGCAGTCTTGAGCAGGAGTTGTTAGTGTTGCCAAGCGTTAAAAAAATCATTATTTTTTCGGTTTATTTTTATGCCATTAGAAGCATCATGAACAAATTTGCATATATATATGTATATATATAATTAAACTATTGTGGATGTTCTCACCCTCAAACACCCAGTTGCGGTGTTGCCAACTATGATAAACATTGCAGTGCAACATTGCCTTTTTTTAAATGAATGTTTGTGTGCCTGAGATGCTTTCAAGGGACCGGACGATTATTGACTAAATGGCAGCGCTAGATTGTTCGAAAAATGAATTTAAATAATAGTTCATTCCAGTACATATGTGCTTTATACAACAACATGATATTTCTTGTAACATACATCTACAGAGGGCCATTGCTGAAACTGAAAACTCAGAAACATATTGCACTCACGAAATGGAAACAACCTTGGCCAAACAATTACGTAGCACAAGGCTTTGGAAAGAAGCTCTTTACTATTCTTCCGAAACTATAAGTTGTATTCTGAACAATTTCGATTTATTTTATTTAAACATATTGGATGGCGTAATAAAGAGATGTTTAGAATCTTAAGAGTTGAGACCGTGTTCACCTATATTATATTAATTATTAAGTTGATACTCATGTGTGTGTTGTAGAATTATTTTTTACTAAAGTCGCGAGCTCATAAATCATTGTTAAGAGATATATGTGAAGTTTGAAATCAATATGACGAATTCACAGGCCATTAAACTTTATGTATCATTGTTCCTTTATTAACTACAGTACATTAATTACTCGTAGAACGAGATACTTATAGCTGTGGAAATCAAGAACATATATCAGAGTCGTCACATCATTTCAGAATGTTCTCTTCTGTACACTTTTCTCTGTTATATGAAAGTAATTGGTGATAACAAAAGTATTCAAAATTAAGCAAAGGTATTTCTCTTGTAATTGAATTCTATACTTACTCATATAGAAGTTATTCTTCGTTACAGCAGCACAAAATTGCATTGACAAGTAATACAACGTGACATTTTTATGTTAACTTTAAAATACGTTATTCTGACACCACCTATAAACTGAAACTTCATATTAATTTTCATTTCTGTACACTATCTTTAACTACTAATAAGTATCTGAAAAAATATATTCACATTAGAACAAATTGCTTGTATTAGGAACAATTATACTAATAAATTAACTACATTAACTGTCTTGAATTAAATGAATGTCTTAGAAAATGGAAATGAGAATAAAATATGTTTTATTGATCTGTATTTATAGGTGGTTGCTGTGTATATCTTCAATTTTCAGTATGCACCAGATTACTTTTGTGGGTGACAAGGTAAGTTATAAAAATAGTAATTGTAATTGAATATAAAAGTGCTCCAACTTACCTTTCTGAGAAAACTAATAACCCATGTAAAATATGTTAGAAACACCAGTTTGTCTGAGCTCGCGTAAGAAAAGTAATTGCATATATTTCCCATAATCTACAATATGTAAGTTATTTCCTTTCGGGTCAATGTTTGATGTGCCTGAGCACTGATGTTTAAATACTAGTAGTGTGCAAATGTTTAATAAAATTTTCAAACACGAGAAGATAGAGATTGCAAGTAACAATGATGAAAATGCCTTTACGTTATAATAATAGCTAATAAGAAACACTAAAGAATATTATTTTGAATTAATCATTCCTGTAGGCAACGCTGCCTACAAGAACGCTCATACAATGATGAATCTAATTTTGAGAGATCGATATTATATGCAAAATCAATTGTCGTTATTGGAGCACTGTTCCTGAAAGTAACTTACTTGATGAGCATCTGGTCCACCATGAACATCATTTTATTTATTTTTAGAACAGTTAAGTTAGTTTACGACAGAAATACCTAAACAAACTTTCTGCTTACGCGAGAAATTATTTTTATGCTACCAGCTCCCCTGCACGCAACAAAAACAAATTTCTTAATGTTATAGTACAGGGCGAACCAATTAATGTAACTACTGGTGCCCATTTTAACCGTTTTCCTACAAAGATAGGCATATAATGAAACACTAATATAAATTCAGAAAATTGAATTCGTTCATTTACAATCACCTCTACATCATATTACTCGCGTATTTGTACTCTTTCCACTACGACTTATGAACAAATAATTACAACCAGTCCATACATCCTTTCAATTCTCTTCTTGAATAACTTTATAAAACTAATAGATGCCATGCGAGCCTTTGTGCTCTTTAAATACAATAATCATCATGAATGAATTTATTAATTTATTTATGGTAAGCCGGGATAGAGTAGGGTGAAAGATTAGGAAGATACCAGCAATGGCGTTACCTGAGGTACCATTCGGGCATTGGTCTGGTGAAACTGAGGGAAACTCTGCAATACCTCATTCAGAATGGTCGGCTGGGAACTTCGAACCCGAGTACCTACCCATTGCCGTTCCGAATTCCACGACGTTACTACCTGGATCACGGAAGCTAGGTAAATTAATTAACATGATAGAATTAAAATGTTCTTGATTAATTGTACTCATAACGAAGTTATCGATCATAAGATCTATTCTTCCCGTAACTACTGGATGCCTTCTCTCAAATTTATTTTATTGTAAACTTTGTGTTTTATTTAAAACGGCTTTGTTTTCTTTCCAGAGTGATTCAAAAAGGGGCTTTCATCTAATACTGCTGTGGTATTTTTAACATCGGAAACCTGTAGTGGCATGTTCATATTTCACATGCTTTATTCGTAACGAAAATTTATACGTCAGACCACAAGATAGCGCCGAGTATTCAGCAGGGAATTATGATTGCTCCATGAGCCGTTGCACATCAAAACGACCGGGAAGCTGCGAGAATATCAAGTAGTGTTTTTAATGTAACGTTTCTACCTTCATCCGTGGGTAAGTTTAGGAAACATCTGTTTTCAATGAGAAGCACCCATAGAATAAAATCACATAACATGACTCGCAGCAGCATTGGTAGAGCCTTAATTGCAATGTTTGTGGAAGCGTTTACCAATGAGCCAAGAATATTGACCTGTCGTGATGGGCATGAGAAAACTATGTTCCAATCCAGATAGGTTTTCGGTGTTTCTCTTGTTTTGGGACGTTAATGTTACTTGTGTTGGTAAAGATTTATTTGTGCTTGTACCGCATGACACAGGGTGCCACCAGAGTTGTGTGTTCTCTAGTGCCACTGACCCAAAATGTTGATAAGATAATAGATCAAATGAATTTAATGGCGGTAACAGCCAAAGTATTGAACACAAACATGGTGGCTTACCTACCACTGTGCCTTCAGGTGAGTGAAAAATCTTGAATCTTGAATTTCCGAACGGATGGATAGCGAAGAGGGAGCTCAACGGATCTCACGGCCTGCGATTACTACTGTGGAGGCATTTGGAGGAGACATTTTAGAGTCGAAAACCACGAAATGTTACAATATTTAGACAAACAATTGAGAATGAAATGCCCTTAACTTATGTGGTCATTTGTTCCTTAGTTTGTACACATGTAAACGGTGAGGACATTGAACTCATAAAATTAATATGGTGTTCATTATTTCAAATGGAATACTTGGCTTCCAAACACCACTATTCCGCACCCAGTATCTACAATACAGTAAAAACTTTGAAATTTAATTTTGTCGTATAGTGTACTATTTTATTGCACAAAATTGTCTATGCCTTCTATAATTTATATCTCTTCTGAAGGCAAACAATTAAATACGTTATCTCAATTTTTAAACCATCAGACAAGTAGATTTTATCAATATGGATTCAATATTTTTGGGTTCTTTCGGTTTCCTTACAACGATTATCTTCTCTTTAAGAAGCTTTTTGATTCGAATGTTCTTAAAATATAGACACAGTCGTATCAGAGTAATGTGTAAACCCATCTAATAATGCCAACAGCTACCTTGATTCAAATAACCGTCGCCAGACGGCAAGGCATAGATTCAATGCAGCCTTGAAGGTAGAGAAACACAAGTTTCATTTGGAGTTTTGCAGATGTTGAAATCCTTCAGATTAAGTAGCTATGTGCCCTGATATACCAGTTTAAACGTTCCCAGAAGTCTTCGATGGGATTTTTATTGGGCAGTTTCGACGGTCTTATCTTCCTCGGACCATTTATGAATCAGCACAACAACATATATAGTCCGTTGTTCTATTGCTAAATACCATTACCACTAGGGAAAACGTCATGTGAGGATGCACGTTGTTAGCGACAATCATCATTGCTGTCTAGTTCCAGTGTTGCCAGAGGTGAAGGTCTCTGCAGGAAAACATGCCATAGAAATATAAATTATGGAATATAACACTGCCACCGCTATCATCTGCTCGACCGACAAGCATATCTGAGAATTGAACTTGGACCTGAAGCTTCTTATGCCACCATAATCTGGAGTAGGCAACTTGATTCCTTAGAAAGATAGAATGTTTCGCTCTTACTGTCCCATAACTGTCCTCGCGTGCTCAGTGTTTTTTGATTGACAGTGTTTGATGCACTGCCCTGTATTGATTATAGAGTTAACTACTGGTTATTGCAATCGCCATTCAATATATTCTACGTTTTCCACAGGCATCATTGGCCTGTTGTGACCAATAATTGCGGCGTCTGCAGCTGCTAGGTGTGACATCTGTATGTAATACATTTCTACTACGACAGCTCAACGGCAACCGACGAACAATATTTTAGAGATACTGCCATCCTTGCCTTTGATAATGGAGCCTTTGATCATGGCTTTTGACACGTTTGACATGTGTTTGCTTTTAAGTTAATATTTATAATATTCAAATATTGGGAAAATGTGATGTCTAGCACATCATAAATGATCTTAGAGAATGACAACCATTGTATTAGTACCTTAGAAATAAGCCACGGTAAAAATATCTGCCAGAGGCATTCATGTTCACAAACACAGTGTGCATGAATTTAGAAGTGTTGAGGCTTATAAACTAAATCAAAACAAAATGTTAGAATTAAAACTGTGTTTACCCAATAAGGGACTTAATGTAGAAACGGCGTATCTCTCAAAATTGCGAAACTCGAGGCACTGACTGCGTTGACTAATCAATCAGACCTGTCTTCTGAAAATTGTTCATGATTTAATTCTGAAACTAATGTTATACACATATAACAATACGTTATACACAACATTACGTAACATAACGTTATACACATACACATAAAACATATAAATTTAGCGTTTAAGACTTTCAGTGGAAAATATATCCACATTTATTTTTTTTAGGAATTCAGTCTTTAACTTTGAATCAGCGAGATGTTTAGAAACAGTTCATTGCCTACCAGTTGGGACTGCATCCAAACATCTAGACAGAATGAAGAAAGATGGAAGGATAATGCTCGTATGCGTAACATAAACTGTGGAAAAAGCTACGAGGGACGTACAGTTAAGCAGCACCCATATTCTATAAGTTAAAGGGATGAATAGTAGCACTACATACAGAGCATTTATAGTGAGTTAAAAACCATTATAGTTATATGCATCTGTTCGGGATCTGTGGCATATCTTGGAAGTAAGGAAATAGGCAGCTGTATCCCATGAGTAATTACATTTTCCAGAAGAACTTAACAGCAGATGTTACTTAGTAGTCTACAGGGACACTTACTTGCACTGGAAAAATAAAAACTTAATAATGATCTCCTACAGATCTGATTGCAGTAGAGTATAAATTTTGGTACGTGGTCATATTCTTTTGACAGTACGTCACACAGCACTTGATGGAAGACCAATCAACATCACAGAAGCCACGTTCATGAGATTTGAGAAAGAGAATCAGCTTCTATACGCGCACTCTGAACGTAAACCTTGAAGAAATGTGGATTTCCAACAAACACGAGTTGCCGACATACTTGGAGCAACATTATTTGATGTTAAGTATCCCAATAGAAGATCCTTGCTGGAAGCAAAACACGTAAACCTCATGAAAATGTACGGGTTCAACAATGAATAGCAACAACGAGAATATTAAGTTCTGCAGAACATTGATTGACGTCATATGTGGTGGTAGAATACAGGAATGTTTTTACAAAGGAAGTAAATGGTGATTGAAAACAAAAATGTAAAAAAAAAATCTTATTATCATTCGATTAAATGTGGTTCTTCTGTAGTTCTTTGTTTTGTTATAACATTTTGTTTAGGTTTGTACGGGGATCCAAAAAATCATTATAGAACATCTTCCTTCAATGCAGTGTTAGAATGCATGAAATAAAATAATAATCAACGTGTAGTTCACAATCATTGTTCTGGATAATTTTGCTAGAGCTTTAATTGTTCTTCCAATGTGTTTCGAAATTTTGTCATACATTTCATTTGTGGAAAATAGTTTTAAATAAAGCATAAACCCAAAAACTCTTCAGTATTTAACTTGCAAGGGTATTCATATTCCATTAATTAAAAACAACAAATTATACGTAACGCAAAATTATTATATTATAAGTTAGTTTTTAAAAGGTAATTGAAAATTTCTTACAGGTAGAAACTTAAACGGTTAATAAAAACTTGTTAAATGCTCCTTCATTTCATACCTTCGCTTACTATGAATAGTGTATTTCATTAATTGTTTAGGGAAGTTAATTAAGGACAGAGTCTGCGATATGTTATTTTCATCTTGCACAAATCACATGTAACTTTCAAATCCTACAGCCTAAAAAAAAAACGCATGTTAATAGTATTTCTCTCTTTTACCGTATATTTTCCTTTGTTTTCTACTCTGAATTTCTAGATAACTAATAAAGAAGTCAACTATTTATGAATTTTGATTTTTAATGTTTCAATGCATAAAAATATCATTATCATCGCTATTCAAGGATATAGAATTATGACAGTTTTATAAAATGGTTCTGATACATCTATGCTATTTAATCTGTACTTTGTAAATTTATTATATTGACTTTCATGAATTAAATAGAAAAGAAAAATGTAGCAGTAGAATAAATGGGATATTACTTACCGGTTACCTTAACGTCATTCTATTCAAATATTTGGTCTTTACTGTATGTGCTTTTCTAAATGTTAAATATCTTGTGTTTAAGCATCATACATAAACCATACAGTACAACCCCGGAGACCCGTACTAATTAGGGCTGACTCCGGAAAATTCGGATTATCCGAAAACGTTAAAAATAACCTGTTAATGTATCAAATCATCACCCATTTTCATTAAAAGTCGAATAACCTTGCTAATCAGAATTTCACTATCAATCTCCGCTCGGAGATGTTCGTATTATCCGAAATTTCTGGTTACCCGCGTTATACTATATATACAGGTGCACAGTATATTCTGCACTAACAACGTGCAAAAAAACGCAACACTAACAGAAAGTGGGAATATCTATATATAATATCAGTTTCAACACCACTTGTGTGCTGCTATCGATCTGTTCGAGTTTCCTAAATGCTATTCGTGTTGTGAGTAAGAAATGTGTGTCCTGTGGGTGGTTTATGGCACCCTCTTGTCTCTCTTTTTGTCCTCACCCTGTTTCTTTTCTCCGCAATGAAATTGACAACCCAAAACCGAACAACTGTTGCCACGCCAAGATTCGTGTTTTTTCTGGATGTTGGAATTCTGTGGTATGCTACGCAGTGTAAAAAAAACTCTTTTCTTCATAGTTATATTGCCATGGAAGGTAAGATGCCATAAAGCCTCGAGGATGCCACTAGAGCAGTCGCTTTGGTACAGGATGAAGAAGTGTCCGTAACGTGGTTGTAGAATTGCATAGTACGACAGCTACGATTTTGCTTATCGCACAGAGGTATCGGCAACAGATTTTGTATTCTAGAAGGCCTATGGAGGTCAATTTCTGCAACAAATGATCTTTTCTTGTTCCTTCAGGCTACATGCAACTGGTACGCCACTGCTGTCGAAGCCAGAAATCGGTTAGAACAAGATAGAGGTGTGAATGCCAGCTCTTGGACTGTGAGAAGAAGATTATATGACGCCTGACGAATCTACAGAAGCCCTGCTATATTGGCAGCCTCAGGGAGGCAATCAGGATTGTAGCAACGAACAATGAGGATAAGTTCTTTCTGAAATGAGTCCCGATTCTGTTTCAAATCTCCAGATGGATAGGAAAGGGTGTGTAGGAGGACTCTAGAAAGGTATTCTGTCTGCACATTTTCATCGCAGATAACATTCTTTGCAGATTCAGTAATTGTTTTGGCAGGGATCAGTTTGGCTGTCCGAATAGATCTTGTCTTTGTGGAGGGTGCGACTCTTACGGCCTATCGGTACATGAAAGACATTTAGAGAACAAGTTCTTTCTTTCCCAATTTGTTTGAGAAAATTCCGTGTTAATATACGATAATGCACGTCCTCATTTGGAGCGTTGTATCATCCAGTAGCTCAATAAAGTACGGATCCAAATAATGCAATAGCCAGCACGAAATCTGATATCAACTCAATTTAACACGTGTGCGATATTTTAGGAAGAAATGTCTTTATCGTTCTCCAAATACCCTGCCAGAACTACAAGAAGTCTTTTCCGAAGAATGGGAGCGCATCGTCCAAGAAGATATTGATGCGATCATTAGAAACATGCCTCAGACATTGCATCCCGTCATTCAAGTGGGAAGTTGGAACAAACGGTATTAAAGTTAAGCGAAAGTGTGACTGATGATGCAGGAAGACCAGAAAAATAACAAAATTCAATCTGCCTTTTGGATAGCAAGTTTAAGTTTGTTAACGAGTGTTTAATTTTATGATCCAAAGTCAAGCGATGCAACTTACCTGTCGCTGTGAAGAATTTGTGTTAAAGTTTTATTTCTTTCTTATTATAGATATCAGTGTGTACTTCCAAATAGCGCAACGATAAAGGATATAAATTATACAGGTCCTCATAATTGCCTTGTATTATAAAAGTTACTTTGCTTTTCGAAAAGCAAGTGTTGCGTTTTTTTTTATTTATTTATTTATTTTATTTTTTTGCATCTCAGTGTATTATAAGCCGTATAAATTGATCTCGTGTTTTGTGCGAAACCTTGTTAATTTTGCAATTTCTTTAAAGCAAATTTAAAATATTAACAGCCTTCAGTAACAGAAAGTCATATGTCATAACAATATATACGAATATCTATAAATTTAATTTGTTTTCCATGGATATCCTATGTTCACTACAATCCACCAACTTTAACTTTACTTTTTTAAATTTGATTAATTATGAAAATTATTAGCAGTAAGTCATATATTTCTTCCTTTTGTTAAATTTATATCCTCTTCTTGTGGTTGAAATGTGTTTAATATTGTATCCCCAAGAACATGTATTAGGAAAATTGAATCCTGAAAGAAGAGAAAATCAATTATAAGAGAAATTGACCTAATACTTTTCTCCGTAAAATTGAGGACTAAAATATATTATTTTATATACATAAAGATATTTAAATTGGTATTAAAAGACATAAATATTCCCGAAAGAAATAACGGCTCAAATACTTTCGTTCCGCAGTAACGGTCTTGCATACAAGCAGGATATCTCAGAAACAGTTACTGAATAAAATATTAAATGGTTGGACGCAATTCAAAATTATAAAAGAAGAAGGTTAAAATTTCAGCTGATTGCATTATAACACACATTTTCTGTACATTTTGCCTAGTAATAATATTAATTGACGATATTAGAGTTCATGAGTGTGGATAAAAAGGTCGCAAATAATAACTTGAACAATCCTAAAAATATCAGGTGAAATATTGAAGACTTCACATGTGCTAAAGCTGGCGAAGCCTACTCTTCAATGCAAACAATCCAGAAGGTAATATGGAGAAGCCATCTTGACATATTAATATCTCGGGTTCTAGTCCCAGTAGCACACAAACGTGTTTTGAAAGTTGATGTTTGGTTTATTCTATTGGTTAACCACTTTCAATTAAGAAAGTACGTTTAATTTTAAATCATATCTCAATAAAGACTTGATATTTTCGATAAGATTTTAGTTCAACTTGGATTCAACTGTTATTTTCAACTATGGTATAGATTTCGTTTTATGGGATATCCTCTAATTTAATGGAGTAAAATTTGTAAGTAAAAGCTAATTGAATGTCATTAACTATTATTTTGTGTCCTCTTTTCCATGTTGAAAACACGTTGGATTTCAATCTATGATAGAACGAAAAGTTGATTTCGTTGATATGATGTTAATGTGACGTGTTTTTACATTAAGCTGTGACGCTAACTATTATATTAAACTGTGTCCTAGATTATCTTTCGAAGTTAATGCATAAAAACTGTGTTCAAACGGGAATATAATAAAAATAACTACGTTTCTCATAAATTTTGCATGTTGAAACCAGATTGAATTTTAAACTATATTTCAACGAACATTTAATCTTGTTAATGGGGCGTTAGTGTCAAGTGTTTTCAAATTTCCTTTTCAAATATGTCATAGATTTCGCCTTACTGCGTTTTTCTAAGGCGACATATTACACTTATTGACAAATACAAATTTAATAGTGGAGCTATAGTTAAAGTGTTAAGGAAGGAAAAATGAACATAACAAAGAAAGAAGCAAAGTATTCCTCATTCTTCTTCTTACGTGATGGTGGAATGACATATCTGGATTTGTGGCGACTGTCTTCAAGACTGCCTTTTACTACAAATAACGTGTGAGTAACATAAAGAGAATAGTAAAAGAATACTGATTTTAAAGTCGGCTCCGTGGATAAGTGATCAGCGTATCAAAGTAACTACGACGAGTGTTGAAAGTTCCAGCTACAAATCCCACAGCAGATGGTTGGATAATTTATTATTGGAAAATTAATATATCATGATGAAAAGTACGGACAAAATGTAGCTAAATGTGTATACGAATATACAGCAACCAAACTCTGTTTCGGGCAACTGAATCCATTCTTCAACGTCGAATAAAATGTTGAACAGGCTGACATTTCTGTGGATTTTCAACCTTAAAATTAGGTTTCGGAACTAACGTTTAATCCACGTATTTTCAACGTATCTGTGCTACTGGGGAGGGGACGCACGAAAAAACAAAAGCATATCTGACATATGCAATCAAATATGGGTCGAAACGAGATGATTAACGGACCCCTGAAGCGACATCCCGAAAATACGAAAATGCTCCAAACAGATTAAGGACCCTATATCCGTTTTTCCCATGTTGATGAAGTTCCCCTAAGTAGCCAGCTGAGCTTATTTTTATGCTCCGACGCACGGTTTCCGAGATATCGTAGTTTTAAGTTTTATCGAGTGAAGTCAGCAACTGAGTTAATCTTCATTGAGTTCCATAAAAAAAACTTCAGATATATCCTTTACTGATTGAGCAATCGGGGGGAGGGTAATAAACGGTGATTGGTTCCCAATGAATATGGGCATCTGGTAGATGAATCAAAATAACGATAGCGTATGACGTTGATAAGCTACGGCCGCCATTTTGAAGAAAAAAATAAACGTCAATATTTCACATTCTAATGGTCCTGTCAAAATCGAGAAAAGGATGTAATGTTGAGATCGTCAAAGTGCACGTGCATGGGTGAAGATAAGAAGTTTAGTTTCAGGGAAATTTGCCCTCAGTACACTAACATGAAAAGTTTGTAATATTTGATAATATGCGTTTCTGTAACGGGAAAGATGATATATAATAACGAACAATTGTGTGTATATACAGAGGTAAGTTTCTTAAGAAGCGGGCGTTTAAGGGGACTTGTTTCACGACTATACATACATCTAAAATCCCTAATAGTTGAAACTAAGCATTTCTCTATGGGGAAGAGAGAAATACAATAGAGAATAATGTGTGTATACGAAAAGGTATTTTATAGTAAATAATGCTTACGTGGGTATAGTACTATCAAGGGACCATAGTACTATCAAGGGACCATTGTTAGTAGAATCGCAGCTCTAACTTGTTTATTAACGAAATCGAGTTATTAGGAAGGAAAACGATCTTAAGTCCCTTCATGCTCTCTAAATTGATCAGAAAGTGCATAAGTTATATCTCGCGAAAATACTTATAAAAATTCAAAAGATGAATTTTGCCGAAATCTCTTTTCTGAAGATTTCAATTTGTGATTTGATAGACTATAAGTACTAGTCTACTTTAAACTTGGAAGCGTATATCAACTATTTAAAGTTTATCGCAGTGTTGAATGGCAATGGAAGTGAACCCCTGAATCAGAATGAATTAACAAGAAATTAATTTAATAAGGCAATGGAAGATCAAACGAGATATCTTTAGTAGACAAAAAGTATTATTTTTTTTGTATGGATTGCAAGAAAAATTTGCACCTAGTTCAAGTTCTATGTAAAAATGGCGTACATGTTCCATCTGTTGGTATCTACCTGTTTCAACCACTACATGAAAAAATACAACGTCTTTGCGTGTTTTTATTGCGAGAGTTAGACCGAAAACTGTTCCTGGTTTCGTTGTTATATGACTAGGTGCCAACAAGCTTTACTTACCTTCATTTATTTGCATATTAATACCTGGACCATAAATAAACCATCCGCATAAACTCTCAAATATTACACTCTTTTATTCCGCTATCGAGAGCTTGGAATGTTTAGGAAGGCGATCCGAATTTGTTGTTCACGATAATATACCAATTATTTACAGTGCACAAAAGATGGTGAAATAGAACATCTTCATCCGTTATTATAAATGGCGACTTCAGTACCTATGTAAAGGGTTACTTCTGTGTCACAGATATTTTAACACCACAAGAAATATGAGGCAAAAGTTACTACCTCTTTACGAGGGCTGTTCGAAAAGTTCTAAGAATTGCTCAGAGACGATGTTGCAATCGGAACAAAAGCATGCATATTACAAGGTCTCATATATTCTGAACGTGCAGAGAAATTTGCATGGCCACTTATCCGAGAGTCTGGTTCGCAGAGGCACGGGAAGGAGCAAAAATGTTAGTGACATGACAACACGGAACAAAAGGAAATTGAAGTGGTCATCATATTTCTGGCAAAGAAGGGACTAAATGCAACAGCCATCAACTCCGAATTGGACAGTGTTGAGAGACTTGGCACCATCATTTGCCAGTATTAGCAAGTGGACGACGCTGTTCAAGCTTGGACGGGATAGTCTTGAAGATGGGTCCAGCAGTAGATGTCCTCCACCGCCATCACACCAAAAATAATCGATAAAGTCCATGGTGATACTGGCTGTCCATAGAATGAAAGTGCGTGAGATAGCTCATGTAGTGGGTATCTCAGAGGACGAGGACACCACATTCTTACTAAAGAGTTTGGCATGAGGAAGCTTTGCGCGCCTGTTCACACTACTCGAGCATGCAGCATTGGTCAAATGAGTGAAACTGGACGCACTTTTCTTCCAAGTTCTACCCCACCCCTGTACTCGCCTGACCTTGTTGACAGTGACTTCCCCCTGTTTCTAAACCTTAAAAAATCTTAGGCGACAAGCAACTTCAGTCCAATGAAGAGGTCATCTCCCATCTCCCCAGTGGCAGGCTATTTTGCAGCCCTGGACGAATCTACATATCCAGCTCGTATCAAGGCTTTGGAAGGACGTTGGCAGAAGTGTATTAACCTTCGAGGATATTATGTTGAAAAATAACCTCAATCGCTCTGATGTTGTGTTTCTTTCTATCCGATTCTTAGAACTTTCCGAGCAACCCTCGTACTTCAAGGGATTCAGAATTATCATTGACAATAACAGTTTCACGTTTATATCTGCATAAAGACCCCGTTAATATACAACCAGTGTGACCATTAATTATAAGAAATTACAGACTAGCACGCATCAAGTTACGGGATAGGTATTCAATACTAGTGCAGGACTCTCTCTGGAACGATGTAGTGTAACAAGTCGCTATGACAGAGATTCCACAACAAAACGGAAAACCTCTATAGAGAATCTTGCTCTGTTAGTAACTGCCCGCAGATCACTGAAATTATGAAGTTATTATTTCGATTGCGAATGGTCCTTTCCGCTATTTCCATAAATGCTCGACTGGAATTACGTCTGGTGAATACGATACCCCTACCAATTAGTGTAACTGTACAGAACCGCACATACAGGACAACCATCTAATTGAGGACAACCTGGTCCAAAGATACGCGAAACATTCCATGGTTGTGGAGAAAACGAACCCAAGAAGGCTGCAAACGATCAGCAAACACTGTAACATACCGGTCACCGGCCAATACAATGTGTGGGATGTTCAGGCGTCCTAATCCATGCCACATCTCACCTAATTATAGAGCTCCTGTCTGACTGTACTGTGCCTTGTTCATAAAAGAGGTCCATGTTCTCATGGATTCTGCGCGTTCCATCATCCCCAAACAACTGCATCCATGACTCGTCGAACTATATCCCATGTTTCCCTTTTCCTAGAATCCAATTAGGTACGTGTTCAAGAGTTCAGGTGAGGTTCTGTGTTGGGTTTCATGGTGGGTATTCTGCTATCATACCCCATGGAAGCTAAAGAATGGCACAGGAGACGACACAGTGGATCGAGGAATGATGAATATTAGTACAACTTCAGAATTTTAATGCCCCATCCCTGTCGTTATCATTCCCTGATAAAACACAATATTTCACGTCACCTTGTAATACTTACAAGTAAACCTAGGGAACTGTAGACACACCGATTTCCTTGAAACTTCGGGAAAGTATAGTGCAAGTGAAAATATTTGGAGCTCCGTTTTCCGTTTTGGTCCATAAAACGATTGACAAATGTTTTTAACTCATCTTCCCACCTGCAAATCACAAAGATGGCAAAGCTCATGACTATATTAAAATTGTCATAACTCGGTCAAGTTTCATCCGATTTGCACGATTCTTTTTAATTGAAGGGGAAACAATCCTCTATAAGACTAACAAGTTTAATTTGTCATTACATATTATAGTGAAACCTATTTCCCCACCCATTCAGTTATGGTGAGATAGCTTCTCCAAGCGATTTCCTAGTACTATACCCATGTACTAAAAAAGTTCAGTACATGGGTATAGTTTTAAAAAGTTCATGTACACTTTTGTTTAGAGTATGGTACTTCAGTAAAAGTATGGTACTTCAGTTTAAAAAAGAAACGCGTGCAAATCAGATATAACTTGACAAAGTTATGACAATTTTAATGTAGTCATGAGCTTTGTCATTTTTCGTGATTTTCAGGTAGAAAGATTGGTTTAAAACATTTGTAAATCGTTTTATGGGCCAAAACGGAAAACGGGGCTCCAAATATTTTCACTACCTGGACTGCCTACAGGTTTAAAAGAAATCGTTTAAAGGAAATCGACTGCCTACAGTTCCCTAGGGTTACTTGTTAGATAAATTGACTCAGGACAAAGCACCTCACTACTGAGTTGAAGTTTGGCGTTTGACTGAACTGTGACATGGAGGTTCAACACAAAATGTACATATATCTATCCAATGTATCTTCGTTTTTGAGTGCAACATATCAACAACGGCTGTGGAATTAATGGATGAAAGTCTACTCTGGTGGTTGATGAAAAAAAACTTGATGAAAAAAGAGTATCTAATGATGAACCATTGATGTAAGTCTTTTGTAATTCAGATTTGCTAACGAATAAATGTTTTTAGTGGAGTTCAATTCTGGTTTCTAGTTATTCACTCAAATGTATGTGTCACCTTATAGCAAACTTGAAATATGTTATTTGTGTCAAAGTAACAGACACCAATATTGTATACTGGAAAGTGGAAGTCCTGTGTTTTGGATATAACATTCATAATGCAGCATTCTGCCCTAAAGTTCATTTGTAGCTGTTGTTAACAGTATTAAAAAGTATGATTACTTGTTTTAGTATGTTCAGTTAGCAAAACGTTACCGATATTTTCTCTTATGGTAGTCGTCATGTTCAAGCTTTCAAGTTTTAACATAACTAGACAGAACAGCAGTGACTACCGTATTATCAACAGTTAAAATGCAAACCAGCGATCGATTCTTGATCAGGTTAGTTCTTTATGCTAATTGTACTCATGTTCCTTACTATCATCCACACACATAAAATATTTTTGTTTTACTTTTCACTTTAACATATATTTTACGTATAATGTGTACACATTTTTTTCTCTCTGAAAAAGAAATTAAATTCTATTCAAAAATTGATAGTTAGTAATATCTAGTTAGTAGATTCAAAAAAGTAAGTAATAATTGTATCCTAAATATGGTCGGACAACTTTATATGAACTGTTCTTCGAGCTCTAATTGAGGAATTCACTGGAAGAATTGCTTAATTAGGAAAATGTCGTTCTCAGAAAAACGGGTTCGAAAGTTTTTCATATGATTTTACCACATTTCCTATGCCTGTAGATGTTTTGACATAATATGGAATTATGTTGCTAATATCCATAGGAAGGCATTGCATGAACCACAGGGTAGCTATATGCCCTGATGTTAATACAATAAAATAATTAATCACAGAACTTAAGCCGTTTTTCCATACAAGGAATTTCTGGACGGCGTATCCGCACCAAACTCGGAATGAATGTTCTTAGGCATCCCAGAAAAACGACTGCAAGGTTTCCAGTCTGCCAAGCACCTCCAGTTGTCAGTAAGGCCACCTTATGATAAAATATAATACAGTAAATTCTATACGGAGATAACGCATATCTGTTTAACGGATCTGCAACACATTTTGCAATATCATTCTTCTACATAATACAAACACGATGGTAGAGTACAACACTCCAGTTGTTAGTGTTGCCAAACCTAATTGCAAATTGAGTTTTTCAAAGCTTCTGCAAGAACTTCTATAACCTTCCACGTATCCTCACCAAGCTGGAATGAATGCTCTTTGACATCCTAGGAATGCAACTATGACGGTCAACTAAACTGTGAGTGTTGCAAGCCAATAAAATTTAAGTTCTGCAAAAGGCTTCCACACCGTTCAAAGTATTTTCACATATGTGGATTACTAGCAGTCCTACAGAGGAATAGTTTGTGCTTCAGTATTTTTCTTTCACGCTCACTTATCTGCTATACAATTCAATATTAGGGTGTTTGTGTTATTTGTCTGGACGCTATACAATTGTACACTCCTTGACGGATTCGAACGAAATTTGACTAATATGTTTCCTAGGATCTAGGAAGATTAACTACCATATTAAAAAGTTGACACCCCCAGAAAGAGGGGAAGGGGAATGTCGGTTTAATCAATTAATGGACCATGCTTGTCAGGCCTTTAAGCGGGAAAATATGATAATCCTTCCTTTCAACTCAATAGCAACAGCTATCCTAATTTTTCGGTGCGACACCCCGCATAGGGGATAAAAACCTCAAGACCCTACACCTACAGGCGGAAAAATCAGCTAGTATTCATACATTCTTATACGTAGAGGTCAACTTAAGCTGAGTTAGACAGTTCTTCCAGAGAACTCCTCAATTTATATTTGCATCATAAGCATTGCAACACGACAAGGTAGGTAGTTTCCATTGTGCTTTAGTCCAAGTTAATTTTTTACCGAATTTTACGTGTTACGGTATTACCGTAGGGAAATGTGCTTGCTCATGGCTTTGTTTCAGATAACTACTGCACGTAATAACATCTAAATTATCTTAAAGCTGCTTATTTTTTATTTGTTTATTTTTTAGTATTCAAACACCTAAGTAAAGAAACTGCTTAATTTATGGCTTTACGAAAGCTCCATGTTTACAAAATTATTTGAGGTTCGTTGTTCACTGTAACGAAAATCTTAAAATAATTCACTTAATATCTTGAAATAATTACTAATATCAGTATGTAATAGAATAGTGGTTTTCTATTTTAACTAATCATGAACATGGATTGGGGTAGTTCAAGAATCACTTTATTGAATTATTGTAAAATATATAGTAACTTAAATTTTATTCATGATTTTTGTGTCAATATAGATTATTAGACAATACCCAAAAAGAATATCTCAAACAAAAATACAAATTAAACGTAGACTATACGCTTATTCTGTCTATTCTTTATAAATTCATATCAATGACAAAGAAGGTGAAGTAGATTATAATAAAATTCTTGTAAAATGATCAGTGTCTCAGAGATTTAGTAGCAAAATAGGCATCAATAAGCATTTACCCCATTAGTAAGAAATTATTCAAGTTGTGTCAGAATTTCCCTATTTATTTCTTCCGAAATATGATTAAAGTAATTATTAATATCTGCCAGAGATACGCGAAGTGGATTGCTCTTTAACTTTTGTCTCATTTGTCGAACAACATCAGTGTGTTTACGCAGGACTTGCTTTGTTTTGTTGAGGAGCTGTCTTAAGTTTAACGAATCAGTAGACGCTTGACCCTCTAATTTGTCACGTAAGTTTAGAAGATAATTTGTGATATCATCTAGTTTCGATAAATCTGAGGAGCGTGTGCCATCTTGTTGAATCTTTCTTGATCTTCTAACCATGTCGTCAGCTTTACGCGATAATCCACGTAGTTGATTAGTGTAGTTATCAACTGCAGACTCCCATTGCCGAAAATAGCCACCATTAGCCCCAAACAAATTACTGAAATGATTTTCAAAATTTCCAAAAACATTTCCAAAGATGTCTTCCATCTGTTTGTTGGTGGATTCATATACATCCTTGAGGCTGGATTCTATTTCTTGTTGAATTGTTTGAGAAATATTTTTGCTGTCAGACAGAAGTGAATCCTGTACCACTTTAAATTCATTTGAAAGATTTCCTAATATTTGATTAGCATGTTCCTCCCACTTTCCAAACTCAGCAAACAATTCTGGATCACTAGACTGAAGAATCTTTTTCAGTTCTGGACTTGGGTCCGAAATATATGTTTGGAGAAAAGTCGTTGAGTTATTCACTTTCGACCGTATTGCTTCAGCAACTTTCTCCTGTATGTTTCCAGTTTTCTTCATCACTGTTGTTGTCTTTCCAATAACTTCACCAAGCGCATTTTTAATATCTTCTTCCTTGACGTAATACGTTGGGGTTGGACCAAAGGTTGTAGTTTCCTGTAATGATGTAATCAGAAATTAAAATTTGCACTATAAGTATTATAAGCACAACATGATAACGGGAGCTACAAACAAAACTCATGTCAAGAATGTATTACACAAAATCTCCTCTACTCATTTCTTCTTAGGATAGATATTGTGAACAGGAATATGGATCGTAAATATTTCGTTAGTTGTTATGATATAACATTCTTACGTTATTTATACAAGTATGAAATTTATCAAAAATAAATAATTTTGTTAGGTTGCTTTATAAGCATGGGATTTAATTTTTATAAACATATAAATGGAAAGAAAAGTTTAATTTAAAAAACCTGGTTAGTTCCAGGGTAATAATTACAGGTCTGATTAATTTTCTACTTTAATTTTCAATATTTATATATTACTCTTCTTGTTATTTCTCTTGTTCTATGTCATTAAAATTTATTTATCCCAGGCGCAGGGGATAGTATGGGGAGGATAATATTGGAAGACAGCATCCATGGCCTAGTATAAAGGTAGTATTCTGGCATTTGCCTAGTGTGACTGACTTGTGAGGAAAATAACATGAAGAAAACTCAGTCGAGATTGGGGGACTGCTGGCATCGTTCCAAGAATCTTACGATTGCTAAACCAAAGCTCTACCAACTGAGCTACGGCGGCTTGGTTCTTCTATACATATTATTTTTTGTGGCGCTTTGGAACGGAAGCAACATAGGAACCTTTTTAAGATTTATCATTAATTTACTAAAATATTCCTTTCAAATTACCATCAGCGATTAAAACAATAGATGGTTTCTGTATACTAAGCGTGGTTAGCATCTTCTTAGAGTGTAGTTAATATGAAATTAGGGTAAGTACAAATATTTTCTTTTTAGAAATATTTTACACTGCCGTTCAGTGCCTGGAGTGGCTAGAGTAGTATACATAAAACTCTGCCAATTCGAATATTAAATTATTTTCAGTTAAAGAAAACAATATCATTGATATCAACCATATTTCTAGAGTGAATGGACTGTAAAACGTCCGTGAGCAAACTAAAATGTATATATAATATTGTGCATAATCCCAGCTTCTGGAAACACACATTCGATATGTAATGTTCAAGTAAAATTATTTTAGAAGAAGTGTTTTAATTTTATTTCTATCTATGTAACAAAACTTCAATTAACTTTAAAGATTGCTGTTCTCTGTTGGTAATTGAACTTCTTAAATATACCTAATTGAGTTTAAAATTACTTATAAGTCTCTATTTTAATATCGATTTACTAACATTGATCAATATACTGAATTCCCCTTTGAGAAATCAATAAGATAGCTTCTATTGTTTCCTACTTACGTTAACAAAAATGTAAATGACTCAAACCATATAAAGCAAATGAAAATTGTTTCTTGGAAATGCTTTCAAAGAGACAATATTTTGTTACTGAAAAAAATCGTCGTATGTGTAGACGGAAATTAAAGTAGCACTGAAGAAAAGTGTTCTAGTTATGCAACTTTTACGCATTTAACAGCATTATAATGTTCGTTTAGAATTCGAACACTTTTGCCGAGAGACTCAATAGCTGGAGAATAATAGTTGTGTAATATCGACATCATCTAAAAGAAAATATATGCTTAGTGTTTCTTCTCAAACCAAAACAAAATCCATTCGTAATAAGAACGAGACAATTTCATAATATTATTACTTGAGAATTTCACAAGCTGCTCAGATATCAGATAATTTTCAACAACAACAATTACGTTTTTAATATGTTTGAATGTATACTAAATATTTGGATACATAAAAATATTAAATGAATGCTGAAGGTGATGTTTATGAATTATTAAATTGCTTTTAGCATTGAATAATCTTAAATTATTTATATAACATTTTTCTTCTTTTAATTAGACTGAATATATTATTTTCGATATGTCTATTTGGTGAATGTTGCACGTCTGAACAAGAACGTATCATTTTAAGTTTAATTGGAAATAAAATGAGAATATTTAAACCGAAATTTAGGTATAAAATATCATTGTTTTGATTTACCTTCGCTCTTGGGTCCCTATATTAACACGAATTTTATAAACAGTTGCAGAAGCCCACGACATCTCCTTCATCCATTAATACTTTAAATTCATTCTTCTTTATAGATTTTCTCCAGAAAAGGCGTTAGATTCATTCTTCTTTACATAGTTTTTTTTTACTAACTAGAAAGCAAAATATAATCAAAGAGAAATCACTGATACAGTCAATTTATAATTTCGAAAAATAGTGTGTTCTTTTTCCTGTGATAAACACAAGCTGCTTCTGAACGTTTCAAATAACCGGAGGTCGTACATAATATTACTCAAATAATGTAGTACTTACTTGAAATTAGAGCCGTGTTACTTGGTATGTCTTCCAGGAGCATTGAAAGTTATTAATGACTTGCGAATTATATTCTGATTTCGTGAAGTGAAAAATACATGGGGAGTTTTGGACTAAAATTTGTAGTGAAAAGTACAGGCTCTGAAATATTTATTTGTAATTACATAGTAAATGCGGAAAGGCGGAAAGAGGAACCACTCTTTTAGAGCTGAATTTTCAATGGAAAAGAGTGTTTTTTAAAGATACGCTCTCGTCTTTGATAGAAAATGTGATCCGATGAAAATCAGCTCTAAAAGTGTGGTTCCTCCTTCCGCTCTGAAAAGGTGAAATGTTCAGCTCAAATCAAGTGGAGATCGGCTCTGCTGCTGTTTGAATACTAATTAAGTAATTGTTAATGATTTATTTATTTGTCCACTACAGAACCAAAAGTTTCAAAGAAATGGACATAATTGGCATACAGTATAATCAAAAAGTATACAGAATAATATACATATGCATGAGCATATAAACAATCAATATACGTATAAAATACAAACAGCATACATTTCACAGTATGAACTTCACTGTTTTAGTCAGCTAAGTGAAATATTAAGCGCCGTTTACATTCACTTAGAGACATACTGAAAATATCAACATCAACCTTCATAATGACATCATTATACCACCTCTGCGCACGAATCAAGGATGAAAATTTATGGAGATCTACCTTTGAGCATTTAGGATAAAATAGAGGCTGCGATACCCCATGGACACCAAATTGTGCTACACTGACATCTGAGACACGTCTCAGGGACGTCTTGCATTCACTCCTACTATCATATAATACACTGTTGCTTGTCTTCGCCCGGACAACTCTGCCCAGACATCATCAGTCGCATGCATTCAGCACCCGTGGCCGGCCACTGCCTTGTTCCTAGTGGGTCGTAATGCCTCCAATACGGTACTCACGTTCTACCCTTTACACTGTGGAGGGAGTAAAGTTCAATTTCCGAAATACTGCCGAAATCCCAAACCCGATTCGTCTAGCACTATCATCCAGCACTCAAATGCAGTTAATTCCCGTCGGGTTGCCGTCACCACGGTACACATCGCGACGTTTCACTGTGTTCATAGAAGTCCAACTGAACACACTTCAACTGTTTCATACTGTTTAACGGATTTGCCGCGATGTTACCGTGCCGTCAACTAATTCCTCCCGCTATCCCATTACCTTTGGCACTTCCGTAAAATTTGATATTTCTTTAGGACCTATTATTCTAAGTTGCTCAACTTCTCCGACTTGACATTTATTTTATTAACTTTCTTTGTTTTTACTAGTCTAGTTTAAATTCTAATTCCAGAAATGTGTCTTGCATGGATGACGCAAAATATGTTAGTTTAGAGAAATTCTTGTAACTGGAGTGACCTCAATATTATCTAATTACGCTCAATTTTTTTATATTTTATGAGATAAATAGTTTATGAGATATATATATACACACAAAGATCCCTCGCGACCCCCTTGAAAACAAGATCCCCCCAGGGGTCGCGACTCCCATGTTGAGAAACCTTGTTCTAACTAGTACGGTTGGATTGTTAATTGTGTGAAATTAGAGCCCAAATTATTCTATATTTCTGCTGTGATGATATCAACTCTAACAGCTATCTGATTTTTAGGTAGATTTCGAAGAAAATATACCTATTGAGATCGGTACGACATGAAAGTGTATATATGCTTATCAGAATAATGGAAACACCTGTAGTTGGCAACACGTCAGATGTATGGGTTGGCAGTGGTGTCGTGGCGACCGCAGCGCCGGACTGCTGGTGGTGGTGTGTTAGGTCGGTCTCCATACTACGTCAGGCGTCGTGGAACAGGAGTGTGCAGTGGCTGCAGCAGACGGAGGTAGTGTAAAATGGGAGACCTCTTAGAGTTTCAAAGAGGGCAAATTGTTGGTGCGCTGTTATGTGGAGTGAGTGTGACGGCAGTGGCTAGTGTGTTAGGTGTGTCGCCAGGGACAGTGTCGAAGGTGATGACGGCCTACACAACACACGGGAAAACCACATCGGGGAAGCGGAACAGTGGGCGGAAGAAAAGCATCAGTGACAGGGCACGCCGGGTATTAAAGCGCATTGTCACGCGGAACCGTCGTGCCACTGCGGCGCAAGTGACGGAGGAACTCAATCAGCACCTCCCCCAACCTGTTTCGACAATCACAGTCCGCCGCGAATTACATGACATGAACTTACGGGGTCGTGTTGCACGGGCCAAACCTCTCATCAGGGACCAGAACGCTTTAGCACGCCGCAAATGGTGCCGCGACCATGCAACTTGGACCGTTGACGACTGGAAACGTGTGGTATGGTCGGATGAGTCACCATTCACCCTATTCCAAACCACGGGCCGTGTTTATGTGTGGAGAACGCCCAAAGAAGCGTATGATCTGCAGTGTCTCCGCCCAACTGTGAAACATGGCGGCGGCACGGTGATGCTGTGGGCCGCAATATCATGGTTTTCATTGGGTCCTGTGGTCACACTTCGCGGACGCATCACTGCCAACGATTATGTCGCAATTTTAGGAGACCACTTGCATCCTATGGTCCGGATGTTGTTCCCGGACAATGACGCCATATTCCAGGATGATAATGCACCCATTCACACAGCTGGAGTTGTTGCAGCGTGGTTTGAGGAACATCGGGATGAAGTTCAACACCTCCCCTGGCCCGCCCAATCCCCAGATCTCAACATAATTGAACATCTGTGGTCCATCTTGGAAACACGACTCCGGCGACGATTTCCACCTCCATCCTCTCTCACAGAACTGGCCGATGCCCTGCACGAGGAATGGTGTAATATTCCACTTGCTACCATTCACGACCTCTATGCCTCCATCCCACGTCGCATCAAGGCTGTTCTGAAGGCGAAAGGTGGCCCGACACCATATTAATCTGGTAAGTTGCACTTTCGTTCAGGTGTTTCCATTATTCTGATAAGCATCTGTATATTTAAATAATTTGCCCTTTGTAGCTAACTCCGTCGTCGCTGTGCGGTAGATTAATATAAAGACTCTGAAACAGTGTCAGTGTTCCG
>JAGDQP010018542.1:0-36375 GCA_022664845.1 Lepisma saccharinum | reverse complement strand
CTGAATATTAAGGTTAATGTAAAGCAACGATCTCCAACAAAAGATAGAAGCACTATCTCCGTATATGTCTAATGTATTGTTATCGTTGCATGAAAATTCAATGCTGCTCCTACAAATTCAAGCCTAGAGAGTTCTATATTTTCAGGAAAGACAGTTCATAACCGATTCAAGAGTTCGGTCAATACCGATTTTTTAATTTTCGTTTTTCTTCATGGTTGAAATTGCTTGATTGTTGTTGTGAATATTGAAACCTATAACAATGTAGCTCTTTCAGCAATGAACATAGAAGAAAATTAAAAATAGGCATTGATCGAACTCTTGAATTGGTTGTGAACTTTCTTCCCTGAAAGTTAGAACTCTCTAGGCTTGAATTTGTAGGAGCAGCATTGAATTTTCATGCAACGATAACAATACATTAGACATATACGGAGATAGTGCTTCTATCTTTTGTTGGAGATCGTTGCTTTACATTAACCTTAATATTCAGTAAGGTTATTGTTAACGTATTAAGTTTTTTGCAACACATTTTACTCAATTTACGCCATAAATATTTAAACGTTCCTTATTTTACCATCGATATTCCCGGTGGTTGAGTGGTAACGCTCAAGGGGTTCCACCTCCTAGGTTCGATACCCGGTTTGGGACATGATTGGGCTCACTTTGAACTGTAGTTCCCGTCCTTAGGACTTTACCTTCGGATGAAAGCACCGTCGGTTCACCTTGCCCAAGGAGGAACCTTCGAACCACAGACATGCCTACGGGCAGGACGCCGTTAGAATAATTTAAATTTATTGTCATAATAATAATAATAATATTTAATCATTAATTCATTCTGTATACAGAACTAGACATCTTTAATGTACTGAGGTGAAATTTTTATGGAGATTGTGAGAAGCCATTTAATGTGGAAGCACTGCTGTTAAAACTCACTGAGAGGATCGGACGAAGTCTTCAGCGATCGCTGTTTGAATCAATAGCTAGCGAATATGAGTTCGTGGTTATGTGCTGATAGCTTACAGAACTGATCGCTAACCGTTTTTGAAGGCAGTAAGAGTTTGAAAAGGTTCATACGCAAGATCGCACAGTATCATTATAGGGGACGTTACTTGAAATTCGGTCTTAACTTCTTTCTTTTTGTAACGCAAGGAGAGCTCTGTAATTGGATACCATGATCTTTATGCATTGCGTTTCAGTGAAAAGAGGTTGGAATCAACTAAATTCGTTGTCCTTGGTGCAATCGAACGTAAAAACACTTTAAAAAAAAAAGCTTTGAAGGAAAAATTAGAAGCGAAATGTTATATATTGTACGTTTTATTGGCTTGAAGAAATATGAGGTTTGAAACTAACCAGCTTTTAAAATTCTGTAAATTCCAGAATGGCTATTTTTTTGTTTGGATATTGTGCACATTTTAAGGGAACGTCGAACGTATGCTGACTGTTTTCGATTTCTGGATGTACACTAATTAATATATAAGATTCTATAAGTTATCGTCATCATTATATTCAGCCATTGTCTATCCACTACTGGATGAAGACCCTTTTCTTTCCACATATCTCGGTTCTGCTATTCTTATCCATGTAGCTCCTGAAAAACGCTTTATTTCATGTACCCACATTGTATTTGGACGTCGTCTCGATCGTTTCTTTTCTCTAAGAATCCAATGTGCATTTGTTGTCCATCTTTCGTCTGTTCGTCTAGCTTTGTGATCAGCCCATCTTCACTTCATCTTTATCTGCTTTCGTTTGTACGCGAAGCCATTAATTAGTCTTCCTGTTTCTCCTAGTTATTCCTAGCATGCATCTCTGCATTGCTCTTTGTGTAACTCTTAATCTTTGAGTCGTCTGCAGATTCAGTGTCCACGTTTCTCAGCTGTACATCGTCATAGGTGAAACACATAAATGTTGTGGTTTATTGAGTCCGATACTGAGTTAAAAATATTTACACTTCCCTCCCGTATTCAATATCAGCCCTTTAAATACTTCTAGTTTTACATTTACATAGTGCCAAAACAGACCTTTACGTATCAAATTACGCAGCTCTCATGTCCCCCATATCTCTGTCACTTCCTCACTCTGGTTTTATTTTTGCTATTCTATATCCTCATTCTGTGCCTCTTTTCTTCCTTTCTGATTCATTCGTTTTTTTTTTCATTCTATCTCTCCTCTTTATTCTTTTCTGTTTCTGTTTCTTCTGTGTTTCTTTCTTTTCATTTCTATTTTCTTTCTTATTCTCCTATTTTCCTCTCTCTCTCACACACACACTTTCTGTTGCTTTGTCTTTGTATCTCTTCCTTTTTACTCCCTTCCTTCCCCTCGTTTCTCTTTGTCTTACTGTCTCCCTGTATCTTTCCTCATTTTGGCCCTTCCATTCTTACTCGTCTGTCGCTCTTTACATTTGTAACCAGTTCCAAGCATTACTCGTGTTGCTTTTCCATATACTCTTATATTTATTCCTTTTACGCAGTTGTGGTTATACAAGATCCGTATGTGTTTTGAAGATTGAAACTTTAAAGAAGAAAAGTTACTGTTACTGTGTTTCTGTTCAGAAATTTTTTAGAGTGTATTTTAATAAAGTAATTTTTATTGAGACTTTATTACTAAAATTCATTGTAGGGGCTATAAAATACCTACCTACTTCTGATTTTAAATTTCATCTCCCAGAATGCTAAGTTTTTTTTTTTTTTTTTTTTTTTTATGGAGATGACGGGATAATCCTGGGGAAGTGAAAGATGAGGGTGGAGATAAAAAGAGATCTTAAGCCTTTATTATGCTGTGCCAAATCCATTCAAAATATTAAGATTGTGAGGGAAGAATGCAAAGTTGGATGAAGAAATTTAAAGTGGAGGATTGCAAATCGTTTCTGTGAAGAAGAAAAAAAAAGACCCCAACATTTTGACGATTTTATAATCTTAGAGAATTCTGTTCCGTTAGACGGTTGAACATAAATAGAGGCGCACTAGATTTGAAAGTTCACGAGTGTTTATATATCTGTATTTCTCATGGGAATTGTAGTAGGTAATTTCGTTGTGTTTAGTAGAACCAGGATTTTATTTAGAGGCTGGGTCCGAGGGATTCGAATTCAGTTTTAAACAGAATTAGTATAATTTTAGGCGTAATTATACAGGGAAAACGTTCAGCAACGCAATGGAGCACTTAGCTATCGACCGAGCTTTGAGCTTGATTTACCTTTCCCCGCCTTCAATCGACCCGTGGTTCTTCGGTAACTTTAAGCCACACGTTGAGTTAAAATTTTAATTCACATAATTGAACATTACGACTTGTCGAACGTATGGAAGAACCACCATTATTATTATTAGTATATGCAAATTTCGTGGATTAAAATACAAAATCTATTCAGCGATAAACCATGCAGCGTAAAGTCGTGGGAGAGCTACAGGCCGAGTAACTGGCGGGAATATGTGAGTGAAGCGCGAACTCGGCCGACAAGTGCTGCATTGCTTTGCTGCACGTATTCCCTGTATATATTTAATACACATTTCTTACTTAGACATACCTTAAACCCCTCCCAAAATCAATTTCTAGATACGTGCCTGAGTATAGCCTAGAACAATTAAATATGCTTTGTAAAGGGCATTTTTACACAGGGTTGGTCATGTACTGCTGTAGCCGATAATTTTCTTCTCCATTTACAACGTCCCCGAGCACAGTGTCAGGAATTTCTCGCGACTGTGCGTATGAAGAAGCAAAATATGGTTTAGTGAGTTCGCTACAACTTCGAAACTGGGACAAATTTTACCATAAAAATTGTAAAGGGTGATTGTTTTTAATACGTGTTACCATTTAGCACAAATATTATTGTATTTCATTAATTATCTCGAGATACAGTTCAATTTGGCCATTTTACACAGGATATTAACAACAAATGGAAGGGTTTCGGAAGGAATCGGCTTTAGAAATAAAACTATTTATTGAACAAAATCATTTTTTTAATCTCATGTTTTTTTTACGTATAATCATTACAACAATTATATCATTAAAGAAAAAAAAAACACTTTACAAATTTGATATGTTTTAAAATTACATATCTCCAAAAAACGAGAAAAATAGAAGGGTCATCTATAATATGTTTTACGTTCCTTCATACGTGAAATCGCGGGAAATGCCGGAAATTGATGTCCTGTGGGCTGTGATATCACAGGCGGGATACTGTTTATCATTTATGTCACTTTCCTTGTTTCAGTGACTTCCTCTGCCCCCCCACCTTTCTCATGTCCTGGATTGAAGGTATTGACAAGTGTGGAATACTACCACAAAGTAAATACAGGAGATGGTAGTGGCCTCTACTGGTGTTAACACGTAACTCTTTGAACAACCCGTCGCACCTATCATATCCTTTTCAAACCTCTGTATACGTATTTACTTTGTGATACTACATAGAAAACTCCTATAAGAGAACCGTGTATGCTGGGGAATCTTTTCGGTGGATCTGCCTTGCTATTATCTTGCGTACACCCACACACACGCACTCTGCTGGTCGTTGTCGCCGTTTCATGAAAGGGGACGCTTTAAAAGTAGCATAAAAAGAAAAGGAGATATCTTGATAGCATGCTTTGCAACCGTGTTATTGTTGTAAGATATTTTCACTCCTCTTCCCCCTCCCCACATCCTTCTTGGATGATAGGCGAACATATTGCATTTTTGTAGTGGCATGAACGTTTTGATATCCCAAAGAATATGGAGACTAGAAGTGGGAAGCGAGAGAGATGTAATATGCTCTAAAAATGGGTTCTCCAATGGGAAACCGTTTCCATGTGTCCGCACTGCTTCTCGTCTCTTAACAAAGGCAGTTCCTGTGTCATTGTCGTTCGCTGTAGAGATAGCCATCGCTTAACCTAGCAGCAGAGAATAGGAAACAAGAGGTCTTAAAAAAATGAGTGCCAGGGTTGGCGAATTCGCTGCTTTTCACGAGATTCGCAGTTTGGTCCAGAAGAACCGTTTGGAGTCCATTTGCAGTTTTTACAACTTTCAGATCCAGTCTTCCCGTATGGGAATTGTGTTAGGTAATCTTATCTCCTTCCCTCACACATCTGCATACAAACACATACATTATAAGAAATTCAGGACACTGCAGTGGATTGAAAGAATGCCGTTTGTGCCTGTAAGTAATTAAAACTATAGTATGTGTATAGGCCTCTATAATAACATTTATTCAACGGATATTTACGCGCATTTTTTGTTAATCAGGCAACGCAATTATTAACATAGAATGCGACTTTTAAATATGTACCCTTGCAGGGAAGGGTTACTTCCAATTTGTGGTTTTAAAATGTATACAGTTAGATTAATGGAAAATGGTCCAGAAACTCTAAAAAAAGTTCCAAAATCTGGCAACAACAAACTATTATATAATGCAGATTAAAAAGGAACATTTCATACGTTCAGTTTATCATGAGTATTGTTTCCTTATTCACAATTTGGAGTTAGAAAAAGTTTTCGTTGATGATTTTCTATGAACCTGAGTTTACATTTATTCAAAGCTTGTATGTCCCTTCGATCTTCCAGGAAATAATGTGACCAGTGCACCAGTTCTTGTGGAAGTCGGATTATTCTTATATTGCCAGCATTGTCAAAAATTTTGCGAAACGTTCCTTAATATAGTTATAGTCTAGTTCTGAGTTCTGTAGCCGCGAGGGAGGAGTCATAGCGTGATCATGGATGGGAAAACACTTTTAATGGCCAATGCGAGATAGATAGTAAGAGCACGAGTTCTCACTGATTGCTTGTGCACTTCCCACTTCACTCCGCGCGCTAGCTAATACCCTTCTCAGAGGTCTACTGAACTCGGAACTGCATAATAGGCAACCATAGCTGCCCGGAAATTTACAGTAGCTTGTCTAATAGAAACGAGCCATCATTCAGTTTTCAGGAGTACTGAGAGCAAGAGAAGGAATAGGAGCTTGAGCGGGATTTGAACACGGGTTACTTAGGTAGAAATCCAACGTCTTTCCGACTGGACTAAACTGCCAGACATTAAAAACACTAGCTCCAAACAGTATTGAGTGACAGAAATACGTTGCCCAAACTCCAAAATGTTACTCCCATGACTTACGCCATGTGAGAATATGTTCCATTTCTATAAGATCGCGGCAGCAAACACGTGACCAGCGTTAGATTTTTTGTTACGATAAGAAAGCCTTTTACTTTTCTGCGCATGTGCATGCGAATCAAACCGAGACCTTCCAATAAGGTAAAAATTAGACGTATTCTATATTACTTGCCATTTTTATGGATTAAAAAATAAATTAAACAAAAGACTGAGCTTACAGAAGAGCCTTAATGTCCATTTCTCTTCTTCGTTTTATATTGTCTGTCATGTTGGTAGTTGCTGGCAAACATTGTCTTGCTTTTTACCTTGTTGGAGGCATCTAGAAAGAAAGAAAATAAAAGCACGCTATGAATTATTGCTGACTATTTGGAATGTTTCGTGATCTTATGCAGTTTAAGGTCACGAGCTGATGTGTATTGATTCGCATTGGTCCGTTAGAAGTCTCTCTCTGCTGAGCGTTTGTAACTTTTCCATTTGTTATTTTATTTCTACTTTTTCATTTTTAAGTTGAAACAAAAGTCAGTCTTGGTCTCCCTTAGTTATGATATATGACTACCACCATGCAATATTTTGAAGCATTTTTTTTTGCAATCCGTATGGGAATAGTTGAACTATATAAGGGACTAAGCGACAAAAATGTCGATTCTGAGATTTTCTGTTAGAAGTGTTCTGCGTCATACCCCACATAGCATTGTAACGGACAATGTGGTAGCTGACCTCAAAGTAATAAATTAATAAAATGCTCAACAATTAGTGTGCATAGTGTGTTCATTATACCGATGTTTCGTAGAAAAAACTCATTATTCGTGTAATGAAGATTTTGTCGTTTAGCCTATTATATATTTAAACGTTTCGTATATTATACGCAACACTTCAAAATACCGTATACTTTTTGTACCCATATGTAAAAAAAAAAAAAAAAAAATACAGCTGGATTTTCCAGCAGTTTTTACTACAGCTTTGTTAATCTTGAGCATTTTCTGAGTTCACGTGCGGAATGTCAACGACTGACAGCTAGCAGGACAATGAACACTCCATCACCCAATAACTTTATCAATTATTTATTTCAGATGTACATCAAGCAACAAATAAATATTGTTGGTGCTAATGTTACAAAAAGAGAAAGTAATTCGAAAGTAACTAGAAATTGGTGTTTAAAATTGTAAAATCTTTATTAATTGTATTAGTTTGGGCGGTACGACCATAAATACAGAACGTGTTTTTCAATACAACAGTTGAATTGCATGGAGAACGCGGGAATTCATCACACGAATCAGCTATGTTGTGCCTAGTCCTGATCTCCAATAGGCAAGGATGTAACATTTTAATAATACCTCAGATAGGTTTCGGGTTGCGAGTGAAATGAATATAAGTACTGTCTAGTTCCGAGTTCTGTAGCCGCGAGGGAGGAGTCGTAGCTTGATCAAGAGTGGGAAGACACTTTAAATAGCCAATGCGAGGTAGGTTGTGAAAGCGCGAGTTGTCGCTGATTGGTTGTGTACTTCCCACTTCACCCCGTGCGCTAGCCAAGACCCCTCTCAGAAGTTTACAGAACTCGGAACTGCACTATAAGATGTGGGGGCCAATTTGTGATACAGTGAAGGGCGTAGCGAAGGAACGTGTAGGTGAGAAAAAAATTGCGGAAAAGGCATAGAGTAAGTAGCAAGTAATGTAGGGTTCTATAGGCAATGTAACCTTAAACTAGATATTTGGGACTAGCAGAATGGTGCAATCAAAGGAACTGTCACTTTGCTTTGAGGTGCTTGAGAACCTGAAATATTGCAGTTGTCCAAATTTCACTTCACACGTTATCATGCACGTACACTTCTAATTAAAAATTAAGAGGGCTCCTCGCTCCAACCCCCCTTTTAAAACCTTTTTCAAACTATTTCAAAAACTAAGAGCACTATCAAAAATGTAAGAACATAGCGCACTAGAGCTTACAAATTACTATCAAATAGAATGGACAGCGATCTCGAAATCTTCTCGATTGATTAGTACTGAGTCTTCAATTAAATAATGATGTCATAATCTTTGGAAACGTATCACTCATCAATGGACAAGATCTCGAGATCGCTGTCCCTTGTATTTCATAGTAATTTGTAAGCTCTGGTGTGCTTACATTTTTTATAGTGCTCTTAGTTTTTGAAATATTTTGAAAATGTTGAGAATGGAGGGGCGAGGAGTCCTCTTAAAAGGGCCGAGAACCTACTGTACTATTTGGAGAAAACAAACGTAGCAAGACTTTGAGAAAGTCTGTGGGGAAAAAAATGTTGCCTTGTTAAATAACACAATAAATTAAAATGGTAGAAATATCCATAATTTCTTTTAAAATCGACTGGCATTGTATTATTGTCTATCCTTTCGGTGAATGATAGGTTTGTAATCTTTAGGAACATGCACACAGCTGTAGTATTGTCATCGTGATTATTCTATGTATTGTAAAACGATGTCATAATTAGGTTTCAGTTTTAAACAACTGGTTTGTAATTATTTTAGAGTTCTACCTGTGAACTACTGGAACATTATTAGCAGTCGTTTGCTTCTTTTAACTTTCCGATATTGGAAATAGCGCAACACAATCCTGCACTCGGAACTAGTTAGATATCGAACTGCGTGTCGAAATCAATACCAACTCTTACATTATGCACGGAGCCCGAAAGAGAATATCACATTGCTCCTGCATGTTGATGTGTATGTTGGTGGAACAAAGAGAATGTGAGAGAATGGAAAGGAGAGGCAGAGGATTGGAGAGGGGGGGTTGGTTGGCTTCGTGAGAAATGCAGGGAGATGAAACTAGTAAGGATTTGAGGACTTTAAAAAAGTTTTTTTTTTCGTTCTTGCTTTGAGATGGCGGGATGCCACCACATTTTCTCTCTCTCTCTCTCTCTCTCTCTCTCTCTCCTGAATATGTGTGTGTGGCAAGGATTTAGCACTGAAAGACGCTTTTGCTCGGTGCCTTTAGCCACCAACCCTAGAATCAACAACCAACTGGACTGCATTTGGATTAATAATGTAATATGCTCGAGGAAGGGGGAAGCCACAACCAGATTACCATCTTCGTTGGAATTATCCAATATTTGCCCATTCTCTGTCTCTTGGATCCATAAGCTTTTGACAGAAGCAGTTGAAATTTTTACACATACCGAAAGTGCAAGCAAGCTGTTGAACCTGAAGCAGTCGTAGCACTTCTTTTGTTGGAAGCAGGTGACACTAGTCTTGAACCGGATTGAAAACTGCAGCTGTTTGGCGAAAAGAAAAATTACATTATCGTCAATTTGTTACTTTAAGTTTCTTAATATAAAGCTCTCAGTTGATAAGATGTACAATAGGATAGTGACTTCCAGAGTGATGTGCTATAAAACTAGTCTACTTCTAGAATTTGATTTTCCTAAAATCAAGTGAATTGTAAAGCGTTAGTGGTATTGTAAGATCGTAATTTGCATGGGTCGTGACTTTCCGTCTGTTATTTAACGAAGTTTATCATAAAATCAAATCATGAATGATAGAAGTTCATTACGTAGTATCATGTTACGACTAACCAGCGAGCAGTAACAATAAGTGCTTTCTAAATTCAGTGTTCGTTATCGATATCAGATTGCCGTTGCATTAATCACTTATTTGTAACTTACTTTCACTTTGAAGTAAAAAATAAAATATATATACCTCTCCCAACCCGTCTGGTCAGCGTGGGAGCAGTAGACCAACTCCTCCCTTCGGGGAGAGACCTCATCCACTAGTGGATTGAATATGGCTGTGATTTATTTATATATCAAAAGAAGCATCATTAAAACTCATTTGCATTTTGACCAGAAATGACGTAACTTGGTCCATGTTCGATTAGAGATGGCGAAACTTGCTCCAGTTTCAATTAGAGATTGCGAAACAGCCCAATTTCGAGTAGAGATGGCTAAACTTGCTCCAGTTTCGATTAGAGATGGCAATACCTAAATCCAGAAGATCCAAATATCCGAATCTCAGATAATCCGTATATACAAAACCAGGATCCGAATCTCATTGGAATGAAGAGTACCAGAAAGAGAACTTGTTCCAAGTGGACCTTGATCAGTTCAAGTGTTGGCTTCGCATTAGGAAGGTCTTTGGTTCGATCCTAGTGGCGTGATATCCTGACTTATATTTTCCCAGGATTCCTCTTCAGTCACACTAGGCTAATTCAGTCTGATAGTTCTATGGCGATCAGTGCGCTGGTGGTTGCATCCTTAAGTGTTCCCTATTTAAATACATTAAGGGCCTTAACAGCCTGTGCCAAAGTTACCTAAAAGCCTTAAAAATGTGAAATTCAAGTTAAGTGCCTTAATTAGTTGACACATGTAGGATGTTGAAAGAACCTCAATGTTATTTATGATGAGTTATTCTTTCGTATTGTGTTTACTACCTTGTTGAGATGTGATAATAAACTGAAGGATTTTTTCTGTCAAAATATTATTGTCTTTTCTTTGGTCGTAGTTTTGGCGTACAAATACTGATGTTTGTGTGACCTCCAGCAAGGAGAAAGTATTTTAACTGTTATCTCAGATAATGGATAAGTCTATTAGCAAGAAACATAGAGGAAATAAGTTATTTCAAGGATAGACTTGCGTGAAATAGGATACATTCAAATACTGACGTGTTTACAGATCTTTCTCACCTATTAATACATTACCGCAAAACTTTGAACTTCTGGGACTCTTGGAAACTTGACATAAAAAAAAATACAACTGAAAATAACTCACTGGAATGAATAAGTAATCAGGCACTGTTGTGGAAATAAGCTCTATGTGTGATGCAGAATGTCTAATGTACAATCCTTCTGTCACTGAGAAAAATAATAAAACCTCAGATGTCCTTCTTTTCAGGAAAATGCAAATTCTAGAAAATTATGTTTGGAAACCCCTTTTACAGCACTATAACATGCGGAGGAGCATACATTTTCAATAAATAAAAGAATAAATATAAAAAGTTTTAATTTCAAAACGTTCTTCAGTTTTCAGGAGGAAATGATTTGGGAAGCTCTTGGATAGTGTATATAATTTCATTTCCATTTTTTGTTTTATTTAAGGTCCTTAGGCAACTTTGATTCAGGCCGTATTTATGATAATTGGAAAATTGGTAGATTGAATAAAAGTAGGTGGAAATGTGAAAACTCCGAGAAAACCCACGCACACGGTGTTTGTCCACCACAAAGCCACATGGCATGAACTTGGATCGAACCAAAGACCCCAAGCGCCAGAGGTGAGCGACTTACCACTGATCCACCACGTATATAATTTCATGTTTATTTGGAAAGCCGGATGGAAAGAGACGGCTGGGAAGACCGAGACGACGTTGGGAGGACATTATTAAAAGGGATCTTCGAGAAGTAGGTGTTTGTGATGAAAACTGGATTGATGTTGTCCAGGATAGAATTCTATGACGAACGTTTGTTACTGCAGTGATGAACTTGCGAGTTCCGCAAGCCATAGAGTGAGTAAGAAGGTATTGATATTGATATTGATCACATGTGTGAAGTAGTGCCAGTTTCATACTCGTTGACAAGGAGAGGGTACCGCATGTAGGGTCCTTTGAATTTGACTTTGATATTCTGTATTGTCATCGAAAAATAACATCAGTAGGTTTTGAACTTAGCATTTTGTCAGTTTTTGTCCTTTAATGTTTTTCTAGCATTATTAATGTAGTGTTAAATCGTACTAAAATACGTAAGGCATTTATTGTATATACAAATATGATCCAGAACCTTTTGTCCGAATGCATCTGCATTTTGCAGGCGGTTCGCATGTAAACAAAGATTTTCCACATTAAATGAAGTGGTGTATCGCGCGTTTCATAAATAACAGGAACTGTAAACGTATTATCAGAGAGTGCCCAAGGCAAACAAGTGGGTGTGGCAATGTCTGCCAGCTACTGAAGAAACACCATGGGTAATCGGCATTTGACCTCATGGGTGTGGCCTGAATTCTTTTTTTTTTTTTTTTTTTTAAGCAGCACATTACTGGTTTTCCAAGCCTTCTTCGGGATTTCTATAACGCGATCATTGTTGTTGCTTCAGAGAAAAGTCAAGGTTTGTGTGATTACAAATTGATAAAGAAGTCCCAATTGTTTCAAGCAATGAATTATTAGTACTCTTAAGTAAATGAATTTGTAGTGAAGAAAGGAAGATGCAGGCATGACCTTTTTTGATTTCTTAGACCCGTTGTATTAAGTTAATTAAAGTTGTTGGGTGTCCATTTATTTTCACGAGTTCGTAAACAATAAATCATTTCTGTTTGAGAGTGTTTACTAGTTAACGGAAGTTTGTTCATCTGTAAACAGGGAAAGAAAAAAGCTACGGTGTTGTAGTAGTTTTTAATATATCTATTTTCAGTGAATCTTCTGTCGTAATTCTGTGTGTTCAGAGTTCAGTAGTTAGAATTTATTCCGATTGCCGCTTTCGCCATTTCACAGCTGCTATTACACTTCAAAAATATACACTTCTTGTACATTCTAGGGCCATTCCAGGATCACGGGTGGGGCATTTTTTTTTTTTATGCTTGAAGATCAAATATTTCACACAATACAAAATCAGTTTGGCTAATCTGTTAGTTTTTTTAAAAGTGCCATGTTAGTACTACCAGTAGACAATGATTTATTATTAATTTTTGGTTTGGGTTCGAGAAATGTCCCACTCCTAAGGAAAATTTAGGGATTAATATTTTCAAACACAAACTAAATATGAATAATAAATGATTGGCTGCTGACAATAGTAATTTTACACTTCTTAAAAAAAAACAAAAATAAACTAACAAATTAGCAACATAGTTTGTGGATTGTGTGATATATTTCATTTTTAATCATACAAAATGACGTGAAAATGCCCCACTCGTGGAATGGTCTTTTAAGTGAGTCAGCTTCACTTTCTCCAGCAGACTCAATTTCCATCGAACTGTTTCCCTATATAGCGCGAAAAGCTACAAGTGTATAGCGTTCTGCGTAGCGCGCTTGGTTAGCAAAAGGCTATCACTGAGACCGCTTAAGTTTTGTCTCCATTTCCGCCTTTTTTTTTTTTTTTTCAAAACCGCGTATTTAGTGGACATGTGTATAAATATCTTCAAATAGTGGTTGGAGTTGAAATGGTGGTTTCGAGCCTCCCTCCTCATCTTAACGAGAGTTCTCCTTTTCGTTTCCTTCGGTCGCATCACCCAAACGCTGCGATGATACCTTGAGTAAGGCCAGGACTGATTCATTTCAAAGTTCTTCCCTTTGTTGTCCTGTTCCCTCCCTAAATGATCTTCCCGATTTCAAAGTTTAATAACTCACGTTTATTGATTCACAGTGATATGCAACTTAAGTTAAATCAAAGATAAACTCGAAACGTTTTAGTAGCGGCTGGCAATTGTTATGTTCAGTTACGCATTCCGCCGCTAGGGTGACAGTAAATCAAGATGGCCGAAAACAAAGACGAGAGAGCGTTTTGTGTTCTCGAATTTCATTTACAACAGTCTGTATACCCCTATCCCCCTCGTCGCCGGATATCACCCCGTGTGAATTTTTTGTAGTGGTACGTTAACACACAACACATATCCCCACATAAGAAAGTCACACGGTGTGATATCTGGCGACGAGGGAGGGTATACAGACTGTTTTAAATGAAATTCGAGAACACAAAATATGCTCTCTCGTTTTCGTTTTCGGCCATCTTGATTTACTGTCGCCCTAGCGGCAGAATGCGTAACTGAACATAATAATTGCCAGCCACTAAAACTTTTTGCTTTTATCTTTCATTGTAAACCAATAAACGTGAGTTATTAAACTGTGAAATTGGGAAGATCATTTAGAGTAGCCCTGTATAATGGCCTTTGAGCTGTAGTTGTAAATAAATGAATACCTCGGGTGTAGAAGGAAATTTGATTTTTGAGAATAAAGAAGGTGAAAAGTTTCTTCCTCGTCTGCTCAAAGCGAAAGACTTGACTTTCTCTCGTAGATAGATTGTCTCCTACACGGTGACATGCATGTAGAGGACATATAACTTCATTTTTCTCAAAACAAGTAGATTGTGGGTTATCACCATCTAAACTCGAGGTATTAAAATATTGGTCTGTTATGCAATTTCTGCATCTTCTTCCAGTATCACACTTTCATGTTGTTGTTATGTTTTATTGTGGTTGGCCATTTTAATTTCTCTCTTTGTTCTTGGCAAGTAAGCTTGAGCGCGATTGTGCAAAAGCGTGTCGGTGATATTACCAGCATTTGGTTGTTCTTATGAATCACATTTGCTTGGTTTTACGTTCGTGGTGGCGTCTCTATGCAATAAGGAGTTGGGAAACTGCAGACAATAAAATCTATTTTATTTGTTTTGTTTGGGAAATTTCTTGAAGAAACGTCTTTATGAGCTATTTCTGGAATATTGAAACGCTTCCTTCCAAGCAATTAGTAGTTTCAACTGCATGTATTAGCATTGAAAATTTCAAGGCCAGAAAGTCACTTTGTATAGGCTATAGATACAAAAACTACTTTCCCTTTCTTACAAATTGTAGAAAAATACTTTCTTCACAAGGTTAGGAAACACTTTCATTGGTTTAGTTTTTCTACTAAGGTATGCGTGAAGGAATACGAAGCAAAGTATTAAAAAAAAAGTACCTCGTTAATTACAGTAAGAAAGAAAAAGCACATGTTGTTCATAGTTGTGTCACAATATCTGAAGTGATGGCTGTGATTGTGTACTTTGACAGTTCCGTTCGTAAATGTCGTGGAGACAAATCTATTATTACAGTAGAACCCTGTCACTCCGTCACCTATTGAGAGCGTGGTCGAAGCGCAAGAAAGGTTGAAGTATGAGAGGAACAAAAATATTTACAAAGTAGCGCATTGGGACGGTAACCCAAAGGTCCCGGGTTCGATCCCCGGTCCAGCCACATATTTTTCACTCTTTAATATTAATATCAAAAATATTTAATTCAGTACTATATAGTCCAAAGAAATTAATTTCATAATTATGTGGTGATGAAACTCAATGCAGTATTTCGATTCAAAATGTTTTTAGAACTTACTGATCAGGGGTCACCAGCTAACTAACTGTTTCAAGAACAAGTACAGACGTCCGTCGACATTTCGCCACCTGCTTCATGGTTGGATTATGGAGGTCGGATTACCGCGGGTGTACTGTACTTGTGGGTTTTAAAGAATTTTAGCAAAGAATTGCTTGTGTACTACACAACTGCTGGGGTTTCCACAACTCTCTGTTCTGTAGTGTTGTCTCCAAAATCCAAATGATCAAAATTGTAGTGGACCTTGTTGAAGGTATAGGGCGGCCAGGGAGACCCTATTTGTGTGTGTGGTTGAAGGCCCATTTTGTTTGCAAGTGCTAATGTTCGTTAGCCTTTATTTTTTTATTATTGTTTTCCATTGTTTATTGGTTTCTGCTAAGTCATGGATGGCTTCAGTACTATCAATCTATTCAGTCTACACAATGTGAATATTCTGTTACTATTGTTGTTGCTATAATTAATTAATCTTTTTTGTTACTCTTGTTCAATACCTTTAAAGGCCATGTAGATGAGATTGGCGTTTGGTAAGACATATATTTTGACTCACTGCCCAGAAATACTTTCTATTGTAACGTAAGTTACTGCATGTATGTATGTGTGAACTGTATGTAAGCTTTTCCCCATGCCTTTTTTTTGTGTGTGGAGTTCTTTTTTTCTAAGTATGTAAATCACTATTTCAAGGACACATTGATTCGTATGCATTAAACTACCTTTAAATACTTAAGAATAACACTTTGATTCATAGGTATTAAAAAAGTAGTTTAGAATATTTTTATTTATACTTTCATTTAAAACATGTATTGCTAAAATGACCTTTTTTTTACCACTATAATGTATCAATAAATACGTATTTATTATTATTATTTGATCAATTTGAAATGCAAATTGGGTTTCGACTGTGTAAGTTCATGCTTGTAATTCACCACACATTGACTTTTAATGTATAGATAGAAATGTAAAGCTCTAATGATTGCATTCCCCGAACAGTATCGGCTGAGAAGTTCTAGAAAGGAGAATTCTGCGCGCGTTGACTCGTGGAATTTGCAAGCATCTTATGAATATTCAGTATGCAATCTTGCTGAGGAGATACTCGGGAGGATTTAACTGTCTGGGTGGAGCGCTTATCTTATAACAAAGGTACTGAGTTCGACTCGAGGGAGACAGAACGACTGAAGTTTCCCATTTTCCATGTTGATTTTCTCCAAAGAGGTGCTTAAGACGCCGAGATTTATTGCCATTATGCGGAAGATCTCTGGGGAGGAAATCGTATTGCGAGTTTGCTAAAGAAGAGGCCTCAGTAATTCATTTAAGGTTATATATTCACAGAGAAGGAAAGAGAATGTTTTCTTACATTGTCACTATTAATTTGATTAATATAATTAATTTGCTTCTTTGTTTATGTAGTTTAGATTAAAATGGAAAACGTTGCCTCTATCTTCTAACAGTTTTAAAATGACGAAAGTAATTTCTGACTTTTGTATATGTACATGGTGTTTGATAACTCTGCCCCTATATTTTTAAGGTGTATAATAGACTGTTAAGCAAGTAATTTATATGAAAACTTAACAACATATAATGGCATTCCTGTATAACTTTGTTATAATTCAACATACGAACCAGTATTACTCAGTACTATTCCGCAATCATTAAAATACGTTACACACAAGTTTTCTTAGGATCATAGGGGGTACATGGATTGAAACAGCAGTACGGTACTTCTGTTCTTAAGAGCCTTAAGGTTTTTGGTCCAACCTTTGTACTTCTTTCGCCCAACCACACAAGAAAAATCACAAGATGTGAAGTGAAGATCAGGACTTTTGTAAGGCTACTGACCCATCTACCTCAGAACATTCCCTAGACATCTAGGAAATTTTAATTTGACCTTGTTATTGATGGCTTAGCAAAACGTGGGAAATCTACAACAGGGCGAGTTGTCATTAATTTCCTTTGTCATATTTTGGTGGTTTTCGGAACAAGTGTTGCATTTTATTCCTTTTGGGATATCCACCAATGCTGTATTATAGTCAAAGATTATCAGCCTTCATTCCTTTCATCTGTTTTGGTTCGTTTTCCATCCTTAGACCAGGAACTATGTTTTATTTTCCTGCTACACAAAACGGTATTGATTACTCTTTCATTTGCTATGCATTTTAAATATGTTACATTACACATTACATTGCAGTAAGTAGAGTTTAGAATACAGTAAGTAGAGCAAAATTTTCCAGATCCTGAGCACTGTTTTTTTTATCAGAATACTTTATCTGAGTGGCTATCGATACTTATTTCATTGCACCAGAATTTAGTACAAGGCTAATTTTTTTTCATGTAGAAAACTCAATTCTTTGTCACATGAATGCACGAGAACACGAAATTTTATTCTTACACTTGCGAGGCACAAGCACAATTCAAAGGTAGGAAATAAATGTAGCCTTGTACTAATTTCTTTTGCAAAGTTACGAGTAAGTAAATTAAAAGTTAATGGCTCGTGAAAATATTGTCTGTGTTAGTGAAACAACAGCTAGTTGTTGTTTTACGATGGAATAGTTTCTTCACCATACACTAAAAGACCATTGTTGTGATGTTGTTTTGGATCTGTTTGATTAGTGAAAACAGAGTTAACAGTTGAAAAGAACATGAACTTTTTGTTGTTAAAAATATGTTAATCTTGTTATTAATAGAGATCACTATATTCGTTGATGGTAATCTGAACATGCACCAGACAGTTTGTTCTTCCTGGATTTTTTTTTCTTTAATCCGTGGTATGTGTATTTCCTTGGAAGTTGGAACTGGCCATTTAGTGTGAGAAATAGAACATATATTCCTGTTTTACTTATCTGCATGAAGCAGCAGCATCTCTTACCTAGAGAGACTTCATGATATGAGACACCTGTCTGTATTTTCAGCTAGATCCTGGCGATTACTCATAAAAGGAAAGGGGTGGAGCGTTTGTGGTTAATATTGCTGGGAATCATTTTAAAAAGATCTGGAACAGGAGGGTCCTCTAAAGCTGGCATAATTCCAAGGAATTCATTTTTTTTTTTTTTTTTTAATTTAGTACTTCCCATTCCGAACGCTACAAGAATCTCTTGGATTTGAAGAAGCCTTTTCGAGGAAAAGTGCAAAGACGAAAAAAAAAAAAAAGTTCGGGTGTTAAAACAATAAATTATATTTCCGTTCGAAATCGATTTTCGATTAGTGATCTTCATCAACTTAACCGTCACATTCTGCTTTTTTTTTCTTCCTACCAAAAACACGGTATAAGGTACCCATTGGTTCCTTTCTCAAGTATCTCTGTGTGCATATTTCATGCTGCAGTGGTAACTTGTAACAAATCACCCAAGTCAGGATTTACGTGTGGAAGCTGGAACTTTGTAATACCAAGATTTTCTTCATGTAAAAAAAAAAAGAATTTTGTTCCCAATCTTTATAAATCGGGATTGGAAATATCTATATCTAAATCCGCTTCGTACAGGGAAATGAAATAAGACCAAGGGCTGGAGGAATACTAGTTCGACTATTCCTCAGTTCGAAATTAAGTTGAAAGTATAACATGTCGTGCGTAAATATTGGAATTCTAGTAATCTTCAAAAGGGAGGAAAGTAATTTCGTGTTATGATTTGCAAGCTGAGTAATAAAATAATCACGTGGATTTTTGTTATAATCATTCCACCGTAAAAAAAAAAAAAAAGACTTTTGAAGCTACGTTAAAATTGTTTAATATAAAATGTTTGCAGAAAAAACAGTGATCATAATGAAGTTAAAATTGCCACCACTGTAAAGCGATTTTTGTTGGTGAAATGAATTGAATTTATTCATAACCTTTAGGCATCTATAACTCAAGCCGGGATAGGGTATAGAAAAGGGGATGCTGGAAGGAGTGAGACAGGACCTAAGTTGAAGAGTTGAAGGTACCATCACGTCATTTGCCTAGTATGACTTAAGAAAAACGTGTCAGGATGGAGGACCGCTACGGAACAGGTGGTTAGAAAATAGTGCAGCCAAAAATTAACATTTTGCTGTAATTTTGCAATAGGCGTATAAGTTCTGTGTAAATATTTTTAGCTTAAAATCAACATTAAAAAAATCTAATCTTGACCTAAATATTGAGCTTTTATAACTTCTACCGTACTCGACTTACTCTAAAACCGTATAGCGTTTCTCGAACCATATTAACTAGAACTTTATCTGTTTCACTACCATCAGGCCTTATAGTGCATGTGCCATTTGGTATTCACTTCGTGTACATATGCAACAGATTGCAACTGATGGATCAAGAATATATACTACGTGTGCCGTACCGTTCTTATGGGAGTAATCAGAGTTCGCCGTACATATGCAGCAGTTCTGTGATCGCTGGTGCTAAAAGGAGCTAAAGAAATAGAAACGAATCCTGACTAAAATGAAAGTACGAAATTAGTAACGGTAATTTTGGGTGTATATTTTTAAATAAGGATAAATAAGTATATAATGTCTACAAATCACTTAGGGGTGCATAAATACATTTTAAGGGAAGGCATGGTTAATTTTATGGGCTAAGCACTTGAGCAGGCAGCTTTGTCCCATAATTTTAGGGTTAGCATCTCTCGTCCATCATTTTCAGGAAAGGAATACTAAAGGTAGCGGTGAGAGCCTTAGGTACCATCCGCTTGCTAAAATATGGAGAAGAAAATAAGTTGTATGAATAATAGTAATAATAATAGTAATATCTTGTGATGTGATACCGTGTTAGTTACCGATGAAGTCATTGTCCCGGGTTCGATTCCCGGTGGAGGCTAAAAAATTTCGGTGTTGACCCAGCATCGTGAGTACAATTGGGGACCTGCCTGCTGTGAATAAAAGACAGTGGCGATCACAGTGAGAGCTTCGGCTCTCCTCTCCCAAGCCGTCTGGTCCTTCGGGGAGAGGCATCATCCAATAGTGGATTGAATATGGCTGTGATTTATATATATATATATATGTGTGTGTGTGTGTGTGTGTGTGAGAGAGAGAGAGAGAGAGACAGACAGAGATATGAATAGAGAATGGATGCTGGGGAGAATCAGAGCTTTATTCCTTCATTAAAGGTTTGTTGAATCAGCAGAAGCTGAATATTGAACAATGATGTTGGCAACCTGCTGATTTGGCAAGCAACATGATAATAACCAAGTGTACTTGCTATGTAGATAGATTATATCAGTTATTGCTGCTGTACGTATCATGTATGGTATATTAGGTTTCTAGAAGGGTGCAGCGCTCAATACAAATAACTCTATTACCGGAAAATATGTTATGTAATTGCCACATTCGCCTACAGTCAATATACTGGCATACATTGAGAACAAAAAACAGAAAGTAACCTGCAGGGTTTCTAAACTGTTCTGATGTTCCTGCATTTCTTAAGCAAAAGTTTTAAAGAAATAATGAAATAACTTCTACGTTGTACATGAAACAAAATAACAAAACATTTATAAAAGCGCGAGACATTGTTTCAGAGTAAAAGGATTAAAACTTCAGTAACTATCTGATTTTATTGAACACTAGTCGTCATCTGAAGATTAAAAGTTTATATTGGACTAATTGAGACAAAGTATCACTTTGTTTCAACTGTTTAATTTTTTTCCTTAATTAACGATACTTAAAACATACCTTGTATTATGTATTATGTTCTTTGTTGGTTAATGTCTTACAGTACAGCACAGCGCTTCACTGTTGTCCGCATTTCTACGTCCACTTTGTGCATATGTTCGGATATATATCTAATGTCCCCATCCCCTTGTGTTTATGAAACGAGAAGTCATTTTTAGACGATATTTGCATCTAGGTGGAGAATTAGTCAACTTGTTTCTCAAAGAGATGTACCAGAATATAGTGGTGAGCAGGTGATGCTTAGCTTTAAGTGTGATTTCTTCATTACTCATGGAAGCCCACACGCCTCTGACCAAATGTGCCGCTGCCAGCGTTCCTCTTCTCTTAATTAATAAAACGAAGAAACTTCCGTCTTACGATACATGCCAGATGTTGCTTTAAAAAAAAAAATAAAAAAAAATGTTATGAGGCAAAAGCACTGCATGCAACAAACGCAGACATCGAATTACATTCTATTTGCACACTAAATATTAACATATTTATACTGTAGAAAAAAGTGCAGTCCTTGTATTGTGCAATTCCGAGTTTTGTAGACCTCTGAAAGGGGTCTTGACTAACGGGCGGGGTGAAGTGGGGAAGTGCAAAGCAATCAGCAAGAACTCGCAGTTTTACTACCTACCTCGCATTTGCTATTAAAAGGATCTTCTCACACATGATCACGCTACGACTCCTCCCTCGCGGCTACAGAACTCAGAACTAGACAGTAAATCTTTTTGATATAAAATAAACTAACTTTTAATCGCTTCAGTGCATTAGTGAGCGGTTTTGGTATCTTAGGAAAGATACATAATTCGATGGAGCGGGGATAGAACCCTGGTCGTTTGTGATAGCATAATATGTATCCAAACGAATTAGGTACCGAGAACACGCTAAATCCATTGCCTTTCATCGAATAGGTTGGAAGCGAAAGTGAGTAAGCTTGATGTTGTTGGTAGCAAGAAGTGGTAAAACGTGTATAAATTATCAACAAAAAGTGGTAATAATTGTATAAATTGTCAATAAAAAGTGGTAATATGTGTATAAATAGTTAATAAAAATGATAGTAAGGGTATAAATTATTAACAGAAAGTTGTAACGTGTGTATAAATTATTAATAAAAGTTTTAATAATAGTATAAATTGTTAACCAAAAGTGGTAAAAAGTATATAAATTATTAACAAAAAGTGATAATATGTGTATAAATTTTTTTAACGAAAAATTATAACAAGTGTATAAATTGTTAACAAAAGGAGTAGTAAGTGTATAAATTGTTAACAAAGTGGTAATAACTGTAAAATGTTAACAAAAGTGGTATTAAGTGTATAAACTGTTAACAAATAGTGGCAATAATTTCATAAACTATCTACAATAGGTGTATAAATTATTAACAAAAAGTTATAATAAACTGTTAACAAAAAATTGTGATAAGTGTAGAAATTGTTAACAAAAAAAAAATGGTAATAAGTGGAGAAATTGTTAACAAAATGCGGTAATAAATGTATAAAAATTGAACGTTATGGCACAAGTTTACAACAAGAACAAACGTCCAAAATTTCCCTTTAATAATAACATCTTCCATGCCGGAATGCTACCTTGAAGTTAAGCTGGGTACCTTTGTTACTCCCCACATTATAAGTTTTTGTATAGTCTTATGGCACTGTAAAATTCCATATGAATATAAAGTTTCTATAAAATTTTAATCACTAATTCATACGTTATTCCACAATACGAACACAACACATCAACAGTTCAAAATCCAGTCTGTTACTGGTGATCAAGCAAACATGCACGTTTCTTCGTATCAAACATTTTAACTAACAAGAAATAATGTAGGTGGTTAAAATTTACAGTACATAATCTTTACACAAAGATTACATGTAAGTTTTGAAAGTAAGGGGTAGAATTTCCAACCATGATTCATAGTTCATATTTCATCCACCTTCAAGAGGGAGAAGCAAACGATATTTTCTGCTTTATGGTAATCGAAAGATTTAGGTTAGATCGGAAGCGATGGTTTCCCTCCATTTGAAGCCGACCAGGCGAACTTATATTGATTGAATACCTCAGCGTGAAGTAGTTAATAAAACGCACGTAGCTTCTTCTTCTTCTTCTGCTCGTCTGTGCCCCAAATTTCCGATTCGAGTTCGCCGTTCTTTTTAGAGAGAAAAGGACGGAACGTGTCGATATAGAAGTTGGAGAAGAACAGCTTCAACATTCCAACGGATGGGAGAGGGTTTGTGCTTGCTGGTCTCCCAACTTCCTCGCACTTTGGCTTAATTTCATCTCCCGCTGAAATTCATCCTTGGGGAGCTGGGAGGAAGTCTATATTGAAGCTTCGGGCACACTGTAAATTACAGTCCCGACTATAATTCTGTTCACCGCATAAGATTTTATATTTTAAACATCACTGAAGAGGTTGCTTGTAGATGGATGTAGTTATAACATATGTAGTTGTACGACTAATTCTAGACCCAGGAAACACTTTTATGCTCTCAATCATCTAGCTTGGCAGTGTCGGTTGTTCAGACGGAATTTTCTGCATTCAAACTGCGATATAATAATTGCAATTTATCTCTCTCTGCCTTTTTATATCAAAAAAGATGAAGGTACCATATCGAATATCTTCATTCATCCTTTATTTTTACATGAATTGTTTAATTGTAAAGAGATTATACTTGTATTGTACCTTCATTATGGTGATTCAGGTATTCATGTAGTCTTTATTAACATTAGGAGTTCGTAAAGAAAAATAAATTATGACTTACTACCAACATCTTAAGATTTTACTCCAATTTCTGGCCGAATATTTCTTTTTCATTAATTTAAGGGGCTGGATAAAATGTACTTCTATATACACTGAACGATACAGTATTATTAAACTTGAGAACAGTGAATTTTGCAAGGAGTATAAACCCTAATGCAAATAATAATGAAAATAACTATGCAAAAACATTATACCCTCGAAATAGTTATGAAGAAAATAGTAAAATAAGATTATAAAATATGTAAAGCGGACTGATCCAATATATATATATGAATAATACGTTCGAACGTATCATTTTCATGAATTTTGTCTTCAAGACCTCGATGGTTAATTATGCCTATCTTAAAATCAAAAGGCCGCAGACAGTAAGTAGCAAAGTTTTGTTAAGTTAATTTGCATTCTGCTTTTCCTAGTTTCGTACACATCCAAACATTTTCAAGGGACGGTGTGATATCTGGGAAAACGTATGTGATAACACTTTTACCTAAGGTACGTGTATTTTCCGAACTATTCATTAAGTTACATAATTTTGTAATGCCGTCCGTTTTTTTTTTTTTTTTTTTTTTTCACGCAATCAGTTTGACCTTGTTACTTCTTACTTTTGTTTCATACGGTTAATCAGTTGTTTCCGTTAGAAATTCTCATGGAAAAGTTAAGGTGAAGTGCTCGAAGGCATACAAACTTGCACTGTATTTCGAATGCACAAGAGGGAAACAATGTTCTTGTGAAGTGTTTAATTTTATCAAACTAATTACAGAATATTGGAAGTTATTTTTGTATGTTGTTAATCGGTATTAAGTTGGTTGGAGGCATTTCTAACTGTTAATTTGTTAATGAAAGAAAAAGGAAGGAAAAGTAAACAAATATAAAAAGTAAGAAGGAAATCGTTTGAGGTAACGTGACTTCTTCATAAGGCTGTTGGTAGCGTGCGACGATTTTCAATTGAAAAGTTAATTCAATGAGAAGGAATAATGTATGTAGGCCATAATTACTGAAGTAAAGTAGTGCAACGAGACCAAAGTACAAGTTATGGTAATTTAATAAGTCTTACAGTAGAGATGGTGTAATAGGTTAAAGGAAATAAATATAAATATTGTCTCTCTTTTCTTTTTCTAATATCTGTTTCTTCTTTTTTTTATAAGTATAAATTGCTCTTTATACTTTGCTACAAAGACCTCGGAATGTGCACGAGACTTACCTCTGAACTGACCAAACTTGTTCTAGTATATATGATGCCTAACTTGCCCATATAACGTGTTACTTTCATATCATGAACTGTTTTGTTTTTTTGTTGATCCTGTACTGGAAGATTAGACCTGTGTAGGTGAGAATAGAACCTTTGCCTCAGCAGTCTGTACGACCAGTAGTAGTAGCCTATTCCGTTTTATTCTTAAGATTCCTTGTTGTGCCGTTACTACCTTTGGAAACCAATCATGTAAACAGTTGTATAAATCTGTTATAATTAGTGTTGCCACGAGACGAGACGAGACAGAGAAATGGCTATAGAAAACGAGACGAGACGTACAATATACATATTTTTGAGACGAGACATCCTAAATCTCGTCTCGCGGGCAACACTAGTTATAATCTAATTTTCTGTTTGTAATGTTGTAGATAACAAGTTAAACTTTCATGCACCTTTTCTTTGTAAATTGATATAAACATATCTGGCCTAAAAATATGGAACGTGTTTGAAGAATAGCAATGCACTTAAAGGTATCAACGGATTGATAGCAGTCGCCTGTCTTCTCGGCTGTTTAAATTCGTAAAATAACAGATTCATGATAACTATCTTAGACAATATACAGAAAATTACAATCTATAAGATGTAATCTCAAGGAGTTTATTTTGAACGTGATAATGAAGCTCCTGCAGTAGAGTTAATAATTTAAGTTCTTGGAGTAATCGTGACGTAAAGGTAACGTTAATTATTCTGTTCGCTTTTGTCTCTGAAGCGCACACACAAGGGTCTCTCTAGAGCCTCCAAGCGTAGACCCTTTTTCTGATTTTTAAATCAACCAAAAGACGAAGAGTAATAAAGTAGTCAGTATACTGTAGTGTTATTTTCGAGAGTTCGGTTCCAGAATAGTGGGGTGAAAGGGCAAGAAAAACTAAGGCTAAAGGCAAATTACGGTGTTGCCATGTTTCTTCCCTCTAACGCTCTTGGTGAGTGCAGTATCGCGGCAAGCCTTTTTCTCCCTTATCAACAAGAAGGGAGAGTCGTTGCATTCGGTACTTAGTCATACGTCATACACACTGTTGCCACATGTTATGTATTTTCCTAGTAGGCTGCGTTGTAATAAGTGGCATGAGAAAGCTCTTGCATCCCTGCCTGAACACATCAAATTCACGAAATGAACTGAGTAGAACAAACACAGAAACACCAAGGCGCAATCGCTACTGACGCACGGAAGGAGAGGCAAGGTGGTAGTGTCATAATCGCCCACCCGAATAAATACATTCTTTGTTTAATAGAACTACTTTCAGCAGAGATAATTGACTGTCCACAAATTATAACATCATACGGTTGTGCAGACCACGTGGAAACCTAATTCAAAGATTTACCAGTGCCTAATTCTACTGTCGTGGTGTCTATTTATTGCTTATCGGCTGGTAGTGGGAAAAATGCTATGACCTTTAAGAAAGTTATTAACTATTAATCCCATTAGTGTCAGATGACAGATTCATCTTGTTAACATACGTGAGTGGATATCGAACTCAGGTTCTTCGGGTCGCGTGTATTTCATGTGCATCAATATTTCACCTTGTACTTATTGTTTGGTTAACAACCAGTGTTTTATTGGCTTTGTTCCCCAAATGCTAACTAAATTCACGTGTTAAACGTTTCTGAAAGGTCCTTAGCCCCATAAAATGTAGTTACTTCGTTGCCTCTGCAGAAACGACATGTGTCTTTAATAAAGGTCTAACGACGTATTTTCCTATGCTCCCAAATCTTTCACCAGACTGTTACAGTTTTTGAAATTAAGGTGACAACAGTACAGATCATCTAACTTGGGGCACTTTATCTCGCATTTACTAAGTGACTTAAAAATTCTCCTCTGGCAGTGGACTCAGAGATAAGGAAAGGCATTTTAAACTACTAATTAGTAAGACCCAATTGACATCTCAGTTACGTGACGCTAGGTTTAAATCCATTTTAAAATCATATGCTGTAGTCATGATTATTCAGAACTCGATATATACCGAGAAAACAGTTCCTATAGTACGCTAGTGGAAATGTTGGAGAACGCTCCGCTGGTTGTCTCATTGTACGTACAAATGATTCAACGTAATAGTTCTTATGTGAAGTCTATCAGGATGCGCTAAGCAGATGAAATGAGGGATAAAGAAACGAATTTCTATCCATTTATCCTTAATGCATACTGCCCAGCAACACCTATAAGTTGCGATGGAATGCATAACATTTAGGAAGGGTCGTTCCGATTGTCACCGGATAATAATAATTATGATATTGATAAATACGGGTTAAGTGAACAGTTATATACGACACTATAACGTACTGTCTATAAATTAAACATGACTAATTATGCAGTGATCAGGAAACTTTTATGATGATCAAAATCTAAGTGCTACTACTGAATCAGAGCGGTGATAGGCTAGTTAATTGAACATCTGTTTAAGCAAACACTTTCTAGGATGCATTAAACACTTTACTAGTTTTACTTAAGACTATATTGTGATTGGCATGAAGCCAGTGATTCCATTTAGTACAGTTTTTGTATGTGTGTATGTTGTTGGAACGAATAAGCATGTCTGTAACCTCTCGTTCACGTTGAGTGCATTAAGAAAGCAAAGTCTTCGTCTCGTTGCTATAGGCAGTGTAAACATAGCAGGGATGTTTCTTGAACGGGTAAATTTTGTTTGTGTGTACCTAAAAGGTATTGATGACATCAGAGACCATTACCCTTGTCTTCCTCTTTGAAATTATTTTTAAAAAGTGCAATTCCGCTTAGGATGGACAGACAGTGTGCTTTGATCCATCGGGGTAAATCAGTAGCCCAGTTACAAAACCACCAATAAAATATGTTCCTCTACTGGCAATAACGTTAGAAAGAAAAGAAAGTGTGTAGAGAGAGACAAATCGTGTTACCCATGGCAACCACCAACGTTGTATCTGATTAATTGAATAATCTTTTAATACAAAGATTTCCATGAGAGCAGTTTTTAATTGAGCAGGTCAGACATTTTAAATTAACACATAGTAATGGAATTTGACTAAGAAGAAATTCAAATATTATCGTATTTACGTAGCGCCCTAGTCTGAAATGTCAAGGATATAGTTTTTCGTAAACGTGTTCGGATTGCTACGGACCAGGTAAAATCTGGAAAATTAGGATAATTGCCAACATTGGTGTGTGTGTGTGTAAGAGAGAGAATTTTCATACTTTTGAAAATACCGGACAAATTACAAGCAATGATAAAATTTTGGAGAGCGGACCCAATAATATTTGTGAATTGTATCAAATGAACTACCTAACATTTTGACATTGTTTATTTTAGCTGAGAAATTAGAATACCAGTAATTGATGACGTCATATGCCTACGCCGTTACGCTCTCTCTCTCTCTCTCTCACGTACACCCCTCCCCCCACACAGAGCGTAGCATCTTGGGCCCATCGGTAGAAGCTGGTAGGGGTTAGTTAACCGGTTCAAATCTATAGCGCCGATCTGGAAACTTCTGTATTGCACTCCACTGCAAAATTGCACGTGATCTGGTTAACGTAATAATCATTGTTGTCAACAATAATTAATTAAAAATACCGACACCACAACTTATAAGTGACCAAAGCAAGTATGACAAATGGAATAGTTTCCTATTTCCAATCGAGTCAGTTGATTTTGTGCCTGAAACGTGTAGAAAGTGGTTAGAGGCCTATTTTAACAATAGAGCGAAACAAATTGGCATTCACTGTAGAACAGCTAAATTGGGAATACTGAAAACGCTCCAACCAAAATGGCTGAAATTTTTCGAACCCGAGACCTCTAGATTGCATCATGGCTGGGTTTTGCCTCTTGAAGGAGTAGTTTTTTTTCCCCCTTGTTTCACTCTTTCCCTCTCCTATGTGTGTCTGGGTATGACTGTTGAAGCATAAACAGTCTTTTGTTTTATTTGTATTTTTTTCACTGCATGTTAATAACAAACATAGCTGTCGGAGCATGAAGTGTTTGCTTATTGGTAAAGTAATGCCTTCGTCCTAATATTTGAGATTTTCTGGTAAGTACAGAACAAATTGAACATATCCTTGAGAATTGGTTCAAGCACCTAACGTGCAGTGAATGCACTTGATGCAACCAATAGGATGTCAGGTCGTTTTTTTTTTTCCTCTTAATCTTTTGAACATGTAGTCTCTCTCTCCTTGGTGCTTTTTTTTTTTTTAATCCTGGAATCTTGCCAAGGATAGGAATTTTTTGTACTTGCTATTCTTCTCTCCTTCTTGTTGGTACTTCTAGTTCGGGTTTGGAAGACTATGAAGAAAAAAGAGGAGGAATGTCCGCGTGAAAGAACAAAAATTTACAACCAATTCGTGATTGGTAGTAGGTTTACGGACGCTGCACTGCGATTGGCTTGCTAAGATCGTCACGTGACCGCGAAATGCAATTTCTGCATTGGTGACCATGCTTGAGCAGATGGTCGGTCGTTTGTGTTGTTGTTCTTCAAGAGTCCCGCGTTGCCTCTCCTCTTTGTCAATGAAGAAAAGAAGGGGTCGAGGTTATACCTGAAGCAAAAGTTCCCTCCACTGTTGTCAGATTTGCAGTTGCATTTCGGCAACAGCAACACTGAACATGCATTTTTGTGATCAACCATATAAAATTTCGTTGCTTCTTTACCTTTTTCAATTTGCTATTAGCACGTGCTTCATTCATATAGGGGCCCTAGCAGTTGTTCATACAGCTCTTTGAATAATGAAAACAATTATTTTTGTGTGGGAAAGGCGGTGATGTCATTCTTAACACGGAGCTTACTCTAAGTAGGGTGATACATCTCCATCTTCTTTATTATAATGATGCAAAAATTTAAGTTTAGGTTGTCTTGTTTCCAGAGCGTCAAATCGAAGCTTCTTTTTAAAAACACGACCAATTCTAACGCAACAACATTCTGAGAGTGGAGTAGGAGAAATGGGAACGTAGGATATGCCCAATCATTCGCCTCCCACACAAGAGCGCCCATGTTGTGAATTTCAGAGGAGGGGCAAAAACAGCGCCCATACACATACTGCCTCCTTTTTAAATTTTTGACTGACATTTTGTGCCATTTTAGTATAATTTTCTCTGGTTGGGCGGGGAAGGGTGTGTGTGTGTGGCGAGCGCCCCCTTGTCCCCCTGATGGGTGGCCTTGCCATCTTTGTAATCTTTCATTCCTTTCTATATCCTTCAGTGTTGAAGTTGCCACTGTAAACAATAAACAAACTCTGAAATCATATGCTTGGAATTACTTGTATATTTTGTGTCAGACTGGCTGAAATACACTTTAAAATGCCACCCCACGGCTTTCTTTATTTTCATTTTAATGTATAAGAGGAAACTTTTCTGAGCCATTCTAAGTAAAGACACTAACACAAGTAGAGTTCAAATTATTTAAAGAGCCTATGAATGTCATTTAGCATTTTCATGTTGTTAACTAATTAAATTTAGAATTAGATTGTTATGTTTAGAAAACGTATGTCTGGGATAACTGCAGATAGAATCTAAATTTAATGATAGTCCGGGTGCCAAATGTCAAATTTGCACCTGACCGTGTTGTGAAGTATGAATAAAATGTTTTTAGTGATTTTGATAGGTTAGGAAGTATTGATTTCAGATTCAGTTGATGCCACTCTCTGAACCTTGAGCAAATTGTGTAATTCAAGATGGCGTCCAGCGTAAGTGTTGCTTTGGATTCACTGGGAACGAAATATTTATGAGTGCGGGCTTATCTTTGATCCCTTTTTTACATCAAGAAAATGAAAAATAAGTAAACATGTCATATATGCAAGAAATAAGGTGACTGTGAAGTGCATTGTTCTGCAAATACGTGCATCATTAAATATATTTTACTATTCAGTGGCCCTCTTAGCTTCCCCTACCTCGCAAAAAGACTTAGTTTCAATGTACGCCGGAGAAGAGTCACAGACTTCTTTCCACTACAGGTGGGACAAATGGGCAGTCGATTCCTCTGTTTGGGGTCCAGTGCCGTTTCCATACATACATAATACGTAAACAAGAACACTAGAAATACTTAGAATTTCCCTACTCTGCTAATTTATTTACAACTCTCAGTTCCAATCCTAACGTTGATACTACTTTATTTCAAACTATTACAAGGACAGATTTATCAATCCCTAAGCTTAAAATAATAAATAATTAGTTATTTAAGTGTTTAAGAACTGCAGTTCATATTAGTAATACTCTGTGACATTAATTTCTTTTCTATATGATGATGATTATTAATAATATTAGACTTGAGTTACCTGTGTAGTTTCCATGAGAGATCTTGGTTTCTCGTTATTTCAACAGCAGGCTTTGCCATACTTTTCTCCTGCGTGTTGGCTTTTGTTTTTGTTTATTCAAGAGCTTTTCTCTCTCTCTCTCTCTCTCTCTCTCTCTCTCTCTCTCTCTCTCTATATATATATATATATATATATATATATATATATATATATATATATATCTTTGTGTGTGTGTCAGCACTGACTTTCCTCTAGCTTACTCTGCTTGTGATTGTATTTGCTTTCTACCCTGTGTGTTTCGTTGTAGCACTAAAACTATCTTATTATAATTTTATTAGTTTTCTGTTGTATTTCTTGAAGGTTAGCCTTTCTTGTGTTGCGTTCTCAAATTATACATTACTTCTTGTTGATTTCTTTTCCATTCTTAATCGAATTTCAGTTTAAATTCAGTCTCTTGATACCAGTGTGGAAGGGTTCGTTTACTTGCTTCATTATTCTCAAACTCTTGAAATAAAACATATTAATGCGACACTCATCCTAACACATATTTACTCCTGCACTGCACTACAATCACTCGTCCGAGGCCTCTATTGTAACGCCACAGGCTCAGGTGGCATCAGCGCCCTCTTGCCTCAGATTGAACGCGCACACTATTTTATCCAAATTCATCCTCTGTTTGTCCTTATTTTGTTAACGTAACATTATGTGTGGTAAAAGTCAAAACAAGCTCTTTAAAAATATACAGCGCAAGTATGTGTATCGCGAGAACTACAACATGTCTTCGTCACTGTCACTGTCTTCCACTGCATCCGCTATTCTGGTTTGCGAATTGCAGGAAGGTTGGTTTAGTGATTGGCAGCACACGCACATCAAGCTGCAAGATATGTTGCTTCCTGTGCAAGTGCATCTCGCAGTACTGCACGGTTTATCAGAGCGACATGAACACTTGACCATGTCTAAAATGTATGGCGGTGCGACTGGAATGTTGTGTGGAATGGAGATTGGACTTAGTTCATTCATGCCATCTTTCTTCTGCCATCCAAACGATGTGGCAAGTATGCTTGATGGCAAAGTCCCGCTTGTTGCTGATAAAAAAAATGATGCATTGGAGATGAGCCCGCTTAACATTTTCAACGAAACATTCATGAGTCGGTGGAAGCGATGTTAAAGAAGGAGCTCGTAGCTGCGCTTGTCTAAATTGTTTGGCCCAAACTATTATTCTTGCATCTGTCATGTTCTCGGCACCTTGGACGCCGTAACAAGCAGTGATAAATGCTGTGCATTCTTCCGTTACTTCTGCCATATTAGACTCGACATGACCCAAAGTCAGTAACTCCTTTCCGTCACGAAGATGCTTCAGACCTGTTTTCTTTCCTATTCCGTGCAAAGGCGCCACTGTGTCACAACCAAAAAGAGAAAGCAGCTGGAAGACTAGGAATTATGTCAGCGTTTTTTAATAAACAGTCGCCCTGATATCTACAGTACTTCTTGACGCTTTAAACGATACCGTGTAGATGTCGTTCGTGAATTTTAACAAATGGTAGTAGTACAGTAACAGAACCAACGAATACTTATCATCGCATAGCATATATATGGAGGTGTCATTTATTTGTTCCACTGCACATATCAGCTGCTGAATCATAATAACGATTGCTTCTTTCTGGTCTGTTCTCAAGTCACTCCTTTCAGTTATATCTCCACGGTGTATTTGAAATGATGTCACATGTGGCCCCGTTACAACTAGTGTCTTCCTGAATGTGCATGTCTGTAAATGTTCGCTGAGGTATTCACACAAGAGGTAGTTAACTGCTTTTTGTTATTGTAGTTACACAGAACAACATCTCGAGGAGGTAGTGGCCTTTCTTCTCTCAGCGTGAACAACCTGGAAGCTTTTTCCCGGGCACTTCTTGTGGATGACTTGATGCTGAAATCACTGAATCTATCAAATACTAAATGTAAATCAGCATAATGTAAATCAGCATTCTCCAGATATAGAGCAGTTTCTGCAAGAAATTTGTCAGGAAGTCCCGTACTGTCCCCCCACCCCACCCCCACCCGACTGACCAGTGGACTACCCATAATAAAGCGCAGCCATCAATTATAATAAGGGAAGGCGTACTGCTAGTTCTGCTTGATTGGGTCACCGCCAATGCATTCATCAGCACTGACTTATCAGTAGCTTCTCTAATTCTCCCGTCATCTTTAAACCTCGAGGAAGGCACTGGAGAAAGTTCAAACTCAGCACGTCACATATGTCAATGTCCCTACTACTATGAAGGGCAATGACTTCCATACGACAGAGATGAACCCTTTAATGCTGTGGATTTCACTCTACTGTCTCCTTTCTTTTCATCCATGTTGCGTACAGTGTTATGAAATGGAGCATAAAACCCTGTGGGAGGCTTTCTTTGTAGGTGCGCACAGACGTAACTCCTATGTCGTACGCTTTGTCCACATTAACGCTTTCGGAAGCTATTCTTCCTGAAACAATGTTTACCAGTCCATCGGGATGCTGTGCAGGATTTAAGGGCTGTGTGCATAACTCCAACTTTCTCCTTAATTTGATGCGGTTTCGAGCATCTCGGAGAATTCTGCTGTTTTCTTCTTCCTTGTGAAACCGCTCTTCCTCGTTCTCTCTCTGCTTTCCCATTTTACGCACGTCCCCCAGCTGACTCGTGACATACATGCCTAGGGCCCACCGTTTCACTGCTGACCTATTCAGTGTCACACCAGTCAAGGAGTTCCCTCTCCCACCATGACCATATCTCATAAGCGTAGTTTCGATCATAATGTCTGACCATATACAGTTCCAAAAACCATATGTGTGTCTCATTACATGTTCCCCCTTTCAAGAATCGCTCCATACATTTCTGCGGCATCTTCTCCATGAACATGAGATAGGCAAGGCACATCGCAAATAATTCCAATGACCTGCAGCAGCAAAGTACGGTAACATTTCCTCTACACACCACAAATGAGACACCAATCCGCTTCTCTTTCTGCTCTTACGAAGATCATCATCAGGAACACTGGCTTAATGAGACAGGACACCCACAACCGAGTTGTTCGACTCGTGGCACTTTTTTCTTCTAACGCCGTCATCATAGAATCCCAACTCGTCACATCATTCTCTTCCAGAAAGGGACGTAACATTTCTTCTGCTAACAGACTCAGGGCTCGGACATTTTGAGGGAACTTCTTACCACGCAACATTTGTAATACCCCAGCAAATGCGGACTCGAGGACTTCTACAATTCCACTGCCACTCATTAGCGGGCCCACACACCCTACGAAAGACATGAGCATGTGCATACCACCAAACCGAGGAACGAAATCAGAAAATGATGAAGGGTCATTCCAACTAATGTCCAATACTACTTTGTATATAGCCTGATCAGTGGTCAGTACGACGAATGGTCCATATTGTGTATTCAGTCGCTTGATTTCTAACATGGTTGTAAGAACAGTGTCATGATCTGCTGACGACAAATCAATCAGGGGTAGATACATGACCATCGTGGCCCGTACTAATTCATGACTTCCTTGCCGAGCCAGTTTTGTGTTGAAGCCGTGATACTCCAGTACATGGTCACTGTCGACAATTGTTTTCAAGAATTCTACATCTTTCTTTCGAGCGTTCAACAATGATATCTGTTGGCAAACCTTGACAGCTAACTATTTCAGTGTTGGGGAAAAGAACATGTTACAGGATTCATATTCATAGCCACTTTCTTCATTCCGCTATACCTTGCAATTGTGACGTCTGGTTCTGCAGATTTGCTCACTTCCTGTTTGGGAATCCTGAGAATGACAACCTTGTTTTCCTCTTTCTGTCAATTTTCATTGTCTTCTGAAAACCTTGTCAAAATCATTCCCATGGCATGAGTTTGCTGTAAGCGGTTTTCTGAGCATATGCTAACATCGAAGTTATCAGCTACTGCTTGAAGGAGTCCCTGTCCTTCTCTTATGCAACGTAACTTGTAGTTGTCGCTGAAAGCTTTAGCTACTGATGCTTTGAAACGCTTGTATTCCTCATAAGTACTGGTGACTTTGAAGTGGTTTAGTTCTTCGATGACAGTTTTTCTCTGCACTGCATTGGCAAATGCAAGCTGCAATGGGACTGCTGATTTATTCTAGCAACATGTTACTATACTGCCTATTGTAACTGCTGCGACATCTGGTATATTCAGATCGGACAGAGTTGCAGTAGTGTCTGACTACAATCACGTTTTGCAGATTCCACATTAATCCTGACATAGTACTTGGATTTGTCCGCTGTAGGAGTTTCTTTTCGTATTGCAGCAGCCACTGGCCTGATATGTTCCGAGAGAAAGTCCTCTTCGTTTCCAACTGAAATTAGCGACATTGTGCATTGCTTCCTGAATAAAATCAGACTTGCTATTCCGGGAGAGGACAGTACAAACAGTTCATCTACAAAATGTTATTGCAGTTTTTGCACTAACAGTCTTCTCGATAGTAGACCCCCAAAAGATGAATATAAGGAGTGTAAAGCGACACTGCCCCATGTTTGACTATTGTTTTCAAGCATTTGTTGTGCAACTTCCTTGAAAGCAGCATCATCTTCTTGCGCATTAAACGCTGAGGCTTTATTTTTTGTCGCAGTAATATTTCTAGCACTTGTAAATAGTTTGTGGCACTTCCAGTGATACCTAGCGTCCGCGGCATACAAATCGCTGCTAGCACCTAAAATTCGTAAACGCACCTCTTCAGTCCACTTGTCTTTCCTTTTATCTCACGCGTCTAGTATTATCTGCTTCACATCCAACGTATGTACATACTGGAAAGTAATGCTGGTACCGGCTAGGATTTTTCGGATCAGGGTCTTTGCACATTTCCCCACAAAAAAAAGCACGCAGCTTGAAAGCCAAATAATTGTGAATCTGAGCGTAACTGCCGTTTACGTGATTGAATGGTGTCCTCTGTTTGGACTGCACTCTTGTAAGAGCGCGCTGAATATGAGTTTTTGAAGTGTAACTTGAGACACAGCTTCTATGGCAATGTATCTCCAACCGGGGGTTGGCAGAAAGGCATTGCTATAATTTTTGGATAATACAATCTCCTCGTTGTTTACTTGATGCTATTATGGATTATATTCTTCTAGCGGTAACTGCTGTCACCACATCTGTTTTCCCACACTCAAAGAGACACGTCTGTTTTGTGTAGTCAGCCATTTCACTCACTCGTCAGGAGCTGCAAGAAATAAAATAAAATAGAATGGGGAACCACTACCACTTATTAACTTCGTTACGGTTGACTTTACAGTTTCATATTTCCGGACCACAAAAACATATAATTTGATATGCTGCACGTGTATATAACTTAAAGGTCTGAAAATGACGTCCATGGCGGCCATATTTGCCGCCATGTTGGATTACTCATATTGCTCATGTGCTGGAAGGTGGCATCCAACGGAATTTCGAAACACACATCACAATGAAACACAAACCGTAA
>JAGDQP010018541.1:0-36379 GCA_022664845.1 Lepisma saccharinum | reverse complement strand
GTTTATTGTTTACGCAATGCTGCAAACTGCTTGATACTGTTCATTAGCTCTTCGTTTATTACTGATACTGGAACTCAAACAATTTTATGTAAATAGAGATGCAACATTATGTTATTTAAGCGTTTAATATATTCGTCCATAAACGATTTATTGTCTATATTGCAATTTTGGTATGTAATGAACGTTTATCCTTGCTTCTGCCAGAAGATTTGATTACATTTTAAACACGAGAGCGGGTGGAAAAGTCAAGGAGAGTTAGCAACAGTGCTGAGCCCTGTTCTTCTGCTATCTTCGTTCACTCTAGGATTGTGCACGCCGAGGTCCCATATACACAATGTTATAAGTTAGGCCTAACGCCAGTTAAGCGCATATGGGACGACGCGTTCACAAACGAAATGTGAACTGGACACAAATTGGAGAGTAATAACAACTTGATAAACGAACTGTATACCTATGCCTCAGTGTAACAATTTAAAATGTGGTGTGTTTTTAATCTTTCGATAAGAAACACAATCTGAAACGAAAATAATAATAATAATTCTAAAATAGTTGGCAGTTCACGTGCTCCTGTGAACGTGATTACGCGACGTCACTGTGTACCTTTTAGCGTGGATATGATTGAATGATGTTCTTCAAATTAACAGAGTTGACATATTGCAACTGATAATCAGGTATGGCGTTTCCTATCACAATTGCGCGTTCTATACTCTATCACCAAGACACTGAATATCCAAGTTTAAACTCAAAGAAATATTTCAGAAATCTGACTTTAAACTGTACCTACACAGTAATATCTATCTAACAAGTGACGAGATTGTTCCACAAATCAGTCCAGTTCTTTCATACGATGCAGTACATAATATGCTAATTAGAGCAGAACGGTTGGTGTTCAAAAGTACAACAGTTTTTTTTTTTTCGTAGCGTTGTTTGTGTGATCAGAACATCCACCTTTCTTTAAATTAAATCAAATATTTGTATTCATAATCCGGTATTCAGTTCTCTATAATATTGTCACTTTTCTGTAAAACTCCAGTTTTTAGTTTTCAATCGGGAGTTTACTTAAGTGCATTTTAATTTACGTATAGTAACAGTACAGTTCGAGCCATTTTGACATATTTTTTTTTAAGATTATTTCACCAGAAAAAGCAATGATCCTGGCCGCTACGTTCCATATTCTTGTCCCCGAGAAATGTTCACCGGTGAACGTCATATTTCAGACTTGTAACAGGTTTAGGCCATAAATATAAATAAAATAAATATTACCTTGGCATTTAATATTTTTATTTTGATATTGCCATGTAATCTGAAACAGTGAAATGGGAAGCGTTCAGTAAATCAATACTTATGAAGAAAAAAAAATGCGTTGGATCAATAATTGTGTAATGTCGTTATCTATAGTCAGACATCACCAGGAATCGCTATTTTCTGCACACATTATTCTTCAATTCGTATTTCCTTTTAATGGCAATGTGAAAAAAAAATAGACTAGTTCTTTTTTTTAAATTTACATCCATGAAAACAGATAGTCTACATAGATTGAGGTATAGATATTACCAAACCAATCAAAAAAAGGCTTTCAGAATAAAACGTTGAGATCCATGTTCAGCAACTTGTAATACAGCAAAATAGTACCCATTCATGCCTTATCTCAAACATCGATTTAAACACGTGTGTAAACTTTGTTCTCTCTTCGTAGACCTATATTCAACATAAGAATCCTCCCCCCACCCTCCCCTTCCTCCTCTACGTTCCTGGGAAGTGATGGCTATTTCATTTTAAGCTCTTCATTTTATGAGACGTGCGTTCGAATCCGCAATATAACTTTTTCTCGACATAGACTGAAAAAAAAAAATATTGGAAGTAAGTTTAGTGTCCGGTTATTTTAAGACCTGTCATTACAGTTCATTATGTCTGCCGAGCCAGGCCATTAAAAGTGTTACGTAACTGCCAGATTGACCTCTTCCCTGCTGGAAGACGAGAGATCATCAGAATGCGAGAATAGACAGCTGTCATTAACGGTGTTGTTTAGTATGTTGGTTATACTATTCTGCATCGTTCATGTGTGCTTACAGACAGTTCTGCTTCGTTGTTCACAGACCATATTATTTTTTGACAGTATTCTCCATTTGCACTTTCACTCACAGTTGGATGAAGGTTTGCAATAAGGAGCTATGCATTATTCTCGTGATATTGAGTTCTGTATCATCCAACAGGGTTCGTGTAATAATTCGGTAGTGTAGTTGTCCGTTTTTCCAGATACATGTAGTTGAAGGGTATTAAAGTTCGGTCATTACATTTAACATTGAAATTTTGTTTCTCTTACTACCTTAAATTTGCTCTAGCAAAAACGTAAGGTTTAGCTGTCGGTTTCGAGGTGCGTTCAGCTTTTATTAAGTGACCAGTTTTTGAAAGTTATCCCAAAATTTTGGTTGCCCCCGTTTTCAAAATTTCGCTCCGTCCACATGTCCGTCTCTGTAACGCACGGTCAAGGATGTTAAGAAATCCTTACGCAAGCTAGCGTGTAAGCGAAAACAGAATGAGTTCAAATTACAAATCTGACACCTCGATTTACCTTCTCTCGTTTGATCTGGTGGGCTTAAACGGGTCACTGGGTCAAGGTTTGGTGTGGCCAGGTCACTGGGTCTATGCTTGGGACCATGCTTGACCCTGTGAACAGTTTTCGACCTGGTGGCCTGAAGGGTAAAGCGAAGGAATCTGGTACAGATTCGTGCAGCACATATCCGTACAGACTAAAATCTGTTTCATTTCTGTACAGCTTACAATGACATAAGATGATAGGAGCCTGCGTCCAGATTACATCAGCACGTTTCCGTGCATGTCTAGATGGGCGCCATATTAGATTGTGCCATCTCTAAAAGTGTAGCTATCCCTCAGTTTACAGGGAGGTCCAACAGAAGAAAACAGCAAGTCAAGCAGCGACACGCCAGAAATGATTGCTTAGGAGAGCATGTGGAATTAATAAAGAAGTGCCGATTTTTGCATGAATATATAGAAAATGTGCACCTACAGATGTAAGTCTGTATGCAATAACACTCGTCACAACTGAAGTACATCGCCTCGTGTCACAGCTTATTTTTTTCCTTATTATGCACTGATGCATTTGAACAATGTTTCAGGGAGACTTGGAACCGTTGTTACCACAGAGCACCAAACAATCGGGTCAAGTTTTGGACCGGGTCAGCGAGTCGCTGCGTTACCAAAAATGACCAGGTTTCAGCTCTGGTTATAGTCTTTACGGTATATTTTGCACTACACCAGTAATGCACGCTAGTGCCAAAACGAAAGCAGCTAGAGAGAAACTGACTTCAGATTGGGATTCAGTAACTTCAATTTAAACGGTTGTTTTGCAATCTGGTGATGCTACAACCTTTCCTTATAGTAATTTTACACTATATGCACTCGTCCTGTAAAGCATGTTAGCGTCTTATTGATAGTAGGTAGGGAGAAACAAACTTTGGATTTCAGTTCATCCACATCAGTTTACTCTGCTGTTTTATATCTCGTAACATCACAGCTTTGTGCATCTACTTTCTGCTTTTCTGTGAAATTGGACAGATTCCTTTTGGATTTCCACTATTTTCTTCAGCTTCACGTCCATTACACATGCCAATGTGAAAATTTATGCTAAAACTTTTCTTTGCGGTAATTTCTTAGTTTAGTATATGCACTTTAGTAGCCTACATTGTCATCGACTTCGCCCTAAGTATTCTAGAAAAATACCATTAACTTGCTTTAGCTTATTTCCGTCAAGTTACACAATAGGACAGTAGTGACAGTATCATAATACTAAATAGTGCTAAATGGGCATAACTAAATTATCATGTTCCTCAAACGAGAAAAAAATATTAATAGATACAAAAGAAACTCCTTTCTTTGAGCTACCCAGGATGTTATTTGTAGCCAAAGGGTAGAAAATTACACTTCTCCTGACAGCTGTTTGTCACTCTCGTAAACTGGGTAACGGCACATACGACTAAAATACGATCTCAATTGATGTGCCAAATAGATTTTTAAATTAATATTTCTGGTGGACCGCGGTGGCTCAGTGATGTAGAACTCTGGTGCTTGGGGTCCTCGGTTCCATCCCAGCTCATGATATGTGTGCTTGCTGGTGGACAAACACTGTGTGCGGGGCCTTTCTCGGAGTTCTCCCGTAAACTCCCACTTTCTCAGGCCTGCCAAGTGTCAGATTTTACGGCAGACATTAGCGTTTTTCGATGTTTGTCAGTGTATCAGCGCGCCATATACATATGTCAGCTTTTTGTCAATCTTTTAGATTATCACACTTTAATCATCTTTCTCAAAGTTTTTGATGCCAGGTTATTGTTTTGAATTATAGACGACATTTTGTCTCTAAATGTTCAGTAATTCGTTAAAGTTGTGCATGTACTTAATTGTTGCTAAAGTGTTGAACTTTGTTTTCCCCCCTATTTCGCGACTTTGTTTTCCTCCCTATTTCACAATACTAGTAACGAGTGTGTTCTAAGCTACCGTGACGTTGTTAATGTATGCTAGAGAAAACATGGCATCATTTAAAATATTTTTCCAGTTATGTCAATAATATAACGTTGCGAATTTTACAGTTTGTTTTTTTAGTACTGATATACTACGCTGGGATCATAAGCGATAGCGAGAATGAGACGAAACGGACACCAGAAAAGAGATGGAAGGTTGCCACGTTGTGTTCACTTTAAGTTTGATCATGGGCAACAGTTTCCATGGCAGTAGAATCAGGAAGAGGTACAGACTATGCAAAATGTACAATATAATATATATGTAAGATGTGGAAGGTTAGTAGTAGAGGAAAAGAAAGATTGAGTACTCACGCGAATAAGTATAAACAAGAGGATGTGAAACACAAACATCAGTAACACCCGTGTCGTCTTTGTTTACTCAAGAGTGCAACAGCTATTGAAAGACATAAAGAACAAATGCTGAACATCTGTATGCTTCACTGTGGAATGTAATTTGCCTGTTATTAGTACAGACTGTGCTGGAAACTTGTTAAAAAAAAAGTTTCCTGATTGCAAAATATACCAGCACTCGAACAAAAACTATTGAAGTTCCGTCATCTCTTGCTATTTATACAAGTAACAGTCAAGAATAATTGAAAATGAATTCTTCAACGGTGAGATTGTATGACATAAATCAATGAGATCTCTGTCTCTTTTTACATAAAGATTTGATTTCAGAATTGCTGTGTAAATTAATGGGTAGATTTGTAGAACCTGGGACATTCAAGGTTTAAAAATTTGATAGGACAAACCAACCTGAGAATACAAATTTGTTTGTTGGTATATTAGCTAATGACCGACTAGACAAACTATTTGATGATGGAAATGTAGACTGAAAACAGGTTGAAACATCTTTTAAGGAGTTAGGTGCATTCTTTTCGAGATCAGTAAATTATTTAAGTTTAGTATGCTTCTTAGAGTGAAGTTGTTTCTAATAGTATTTTTGTCAGTGTTCAAAACAGTGATAACAACTTCAATAAAGTCAAATACGTTTGTAGTAGATTAAAAAATGTATTGAAGTTCACCATGATGACAAGGATAACTTTTATGATTTTACGCAATTCAAAAGTAAACAAACTTGAAAATTTTGATAATTCTGAGAAAATTTAGCTGGGTTTTCAAACTTTAGAATGAACCTGATTGGAATGATGTAAACTATTCACTAATGTGCAGCTTAGAAGAAGAAAAAATGCGCTGTCGATTATTTGTTTTCCTTTTCTGTCAATCCAATATATGCAATGTTCGAAGTGGGGGCGAAACAGAGACGGTATGATTAGCTAACATTTGCCTAGACATAAAAAAAAAATACGTATAACGTATGTTTCAGTAACGGTATGTTTCCAGCTCTCAAAAACTGAAGCCGGTATGCCATACAGGTGCATACCGCTTCACTTCGACTACTGAATATATGTATTAGTGGTCGAATATTACATGACTGGACTGCAATTTCTTCTGTCTCCATGACCGTGCTCTCACTCTCCAGTTTCTAACTCTCTCAACACTCCAAAACGAACAGAAAAGAAAGCGAAAGAAGACATCGCTTGGTATCCAAAACCAAAAATCTCCCAAAATACGAATTACGAAAGACTACGTGTGGCCATACCCCGGATCCGGATATCCGGGCCTGTTTGGCCATTCCAAGATCCTATCAATAAACCACGGAAACTTTAAGCCAAGACTTCTTAAGTAGTGTTAAGATTTTTTTCCGCCAAAAGTTGTTTGTAATGTATTTGCCACTTTATATGAGTATTTTCTAAGGAATATCATTGAGCTGTAAAACTGTAATTTAGTATTTTGTTCTGAACTGTTATATAAATCAAGAAATTAAGGCTGTCTTCGACAATAAATAATTCCACTGTTAATTGCTATTAAAAGTTTTTTGCACGACAGAGATTTCTTTCTAGCATTCACAATATCCTAAGTGTCTATAGCTGCTTTTGCTTTTGCGCTGTGTAGGTGCACCAGAATAACAGGATGTTTTATTATGGTTCACAAGAGAATATCCTGCAAACTTGGGTCTTTTACAGCCTAATAGTTATGCATTCCCGCTAGAAACACAAGGAAATCGTTATATACCCTCACTTCTAACTTCGCGATTCTCTTTTCAATACATCGATTTATTCCTCCCCCTCCCCGTACCTCTTCCAGTGATAAATAACACACTGGGATTAGCAATAGAAGATGTACATAGGGAAAACATTACTTTTTGTTGTTGACAAACATTAATCTTACAAAGCATTACACCATGGGGCTGTTACTGCATTGTCAGTAATGTCAGTTGAAGCATCTTTGGTTTGTTAAAGCAAATGAAATAAACTTGTAACAAAGTTGCCATAGCAAATTTGTGTACGCAAACAATGTCGAGCGTACAACAGCTTTGACGAAAACTTCTCTGCTATTTGCGTAAGTTGCAACAAAGTTAGTGTCGCATGTACGTAAAAATTTGCCAAAACCTTATACAAACTATGGATTTATTCGGGAAACGCAATCTCATTTTCTGTACAAATAATGTTGAGTACTGGCAGGAAAAAGCACTGGTAATCTGTCAACGATATAAAGTATTAGCAGTTGTTTCCTTACGCTTAACTTCTCTACGTGATACCATTCCCATGTCTTACTTGTATTTGAGCAATATGGTAATAGAAGGTTTCATGCACAATGTATAGCTTTCTGTTGAAAACATTAGCCACTGTTGGTAATTATTAACATGCATTCCCCCCTCTCCAGAGGGCGGGATCATTTTTAAATCTTCACGTATAATGGCTTAATGAGGTTCCAGTTCAAATCATTATATAGAGGTTCCAGGAGTCGTTATTCCATTAACAGATAGGCAGACAGCCAAATTGCATTTTGATTATATTGGACGTGTAACGTGATTATACCTCTCCATTCAAAATTCACACCATGGCTTTTCCTAATCTCTGAGCGAGTTATGCAGACATGCTACGGTGGTCGGTTTTTAGTTTATTTTATTTTTTACAATTACCAAAGAATTACTGTCCAGTTACACGAGTCAGAGTATCCGTAATATTAATATTTATCTGTTTAATTCTTCGTATGCACAGTAAGTGCAAGTGTTTTCATCCCCTCTCCATAGATAGCAAATACTTACGGATCTTTTTTTTCTTTTAATTGGAATAATGTTCATCCACCTGTCATATGCTTGAAAATAAAAGTCACAACAGAGCACACAAACTCAGACAGGAGTAGCAGTGTGGAGATGGCACAGGTTCAGTTGAGGCCGGCCATCCTCTACCAGGTGAAAACCGGATGGTACCTAGGATATTTCTCTCCTAAGATTTTATTATCGAAGAATGCAGTGTGTTAATAAGACATGGATACTCGCATAATCCATTGTTGAAGTAGGTTTTGACCTGAACCTGAGATATCTAAAGACCAATACTAAAAATTCAGTGAAGCAGGTGTATGGCGCTAAGTTCCCTAGGCAAGGTAAAGCGATTATCTTCCATTGCTTTCCAGTAAATATACACGATGTCTTAAGGACGGAAGCCACAATAAAATGAATTCCAAACTAATTGGTTAGATGTATCTCTACAGGAAGTGTAGTCCGAGATATGTTGATATCAAGGTGAGGAGCGAAATTAATCATCTGTATGTAGAAATGAGTAAAGGAACGCTTATTTCTCAAGAACCATACATAGGATGGACAAAGTCAATGCCTCATTCAATTACATATGGTCTGTAGATTATAGCAAAAATACAATATCATGTCTAGGTCACCACTGTGCTGAGCTATGGGGGTGCAAGGGCCTCATAAGAAATACATGGGGAATAGGGTGACATTCTATCAATAATTGAAAACTACTAATATTAGTGTTCATTCCATACTTTTCGGGGTCGCTGAGAGGAATAGTGATAGTTTCAATACTTTACAAGCTCAAGTTCATCCCTTGCTGTTACCGCCCATACAATTTATTTTATCTTATCTCAAGTTCATCCCCCACCCCAGGTGTTGGGGGTGGAAAAGGGTGGCATTTTAAAAAGAATCGATGACGACCGATATAAGTGTCGAATTCATAGTTTTGGAGGTCGCTGAGTTCAGCGCTAACACTTTCGGTCCAAGTTAAGCCCCCACCCCAGGGGTCTGTGGAAAGGCGTGACATTTTAAAAAATAATAGAGTAGAAAATTACTGGTGGACCAGAAGGTAACAAGGTGAACCCATACTTAGGGGTGGAGTTCAGTTTCGTTTTTTGATCTGCCCCACTGCTTATAGAGGGAGCACGAAAATGGGCAGTATAACCAGAGAGAAAAGGCGATGAATGGCAAGGCAAAACACGTTGTTTTAAACTAAAGGAGTCTAAGTTCTACACATAGCAGTCCACATGAGGTCTGTAGCCTTACAAATGATTTTTTTTTTCTTCTCAGGTAGAAAGGTCCATCAAACCAACTACAAACACAAAAGGACCTCAGGAAAGGGAGTATTTAGTTTTAAGCAGGCATGTACTGTATCTAGAAAATAACGGACTATAGCAGGATTTTGCTTTGTCCAGCCACACGTCTAAAAACTTTATGCCTGGCCGGTCGAGACCCAGCCAGGGTCGGAATTCACCCCTGACTAAACTGTAAATAAATACGGGTAATACTTAGGGTAACCTGAATCAGCCTCGAGCGAAGCCTCGTAATAAATTTACGAGTGTCCAATATCAAGTAAATCTTGTGTGTTATTCGAAATGTAGCCTTGAAATACGGTAATTGCGTTCACATATAATTTATAACTTTTAAATTCATACCAGTACATATTATTATATTAATATTAAGTTCATACCGAGCCGCCGTAGCTCATTGGTAGAACGTTGGCGTAGCATACGGGAGGTCGTGGGTTCGATTCCAGCGAACGACCATCCTGACTGAGGTTTTCTAGTATTTTTTCCTCAGTCACCAGTCAGATGCCGGGATGGCACTTTCAACATAGGCCGTGGACGACTCCTTTACCCTCTCCTATCTCGGCCTGAGCCTTAGATACGTAGAGGCCATAAATAAAATTCAAAATATTTAGTTTATTTGTAGTCATTCTTAGTTAGCTTTTATGGTAGGACCAATAACAGTTGTGAAGCTGCACAGCTAGCATTAAAACTGATTTCGAATGTCCCCACCACACTATCCCCCTAAATAATTTGTCAATACGGCCATTGAGTAATACATAATGCATAAAGATTCTATACGTCTGCTGCTTAAGAAACTGTACAATCGCAGTATAATAATTTTGGATCCTTTTAATATAAATTTGAGGTAATTTTTGTTCCTTTTACGAGGATTGTTTGAGACCTTGTGCGCCTACCTGTATAGGAGTTATCCCAGCCGAGAGGCACGAGAGGACTTCTGCACATAGTCTTTCTTCTCTTGAGTGGGATGCACCTATCTTAGTGTGCTCCAGAGCTGGCAATCCATGGAGAAGAAACGATTTGTCTTTTGTCTTCACACCACCCACGCCCAGCATCCATGAGGGCGTCGTTACTTTGGTAATGCTGTCCTCCCATATGTCGTATGTGCAGGAAAGAGGTGAAGGTCTGACGGGGTCAAATCCAGCGAGTAGGGTGGATGGAGTAACAGTTTGCAGGTCACATTCGTTTATCTGGTGCAAGGAGGCGTGTGCAGTAAACGTCGCATTGTTTCGAAGAAAATCACGCCATGGTGAAGTTTCCCGTGACGTTTGCCGGCCGCTATTGCTGTGAATTTGTGCAAGAGTGCAGTAATACGTGGCAAGAATTGGGCTACGTTTGCGAACTTTCATTCTAATGCGACAGTCCTTCCTAAGTAGACTCATTACTTCTGAAACATTCCTCGTATTATTGTTGTTAGTAGTAAATAAATTCTTGTAAGTACTTATTAGATTGATGTTAGAACTTGGCAACTTTAGAAATAGAAGTAAGCTGATCTGGGAACAGGGTTTGAGAAAACATTATTGAAATAATGACTACTTATAAAGAAATTACTAATTGCTTCAGAAGGTTGGCCACCCGTGTATGAAAGATATTTGAAGTGTTAAGACAAATGTTCCGTCGGTAAGAAAAGCCAGAATGGAGATACCAGGTGTGTAAATATGAAACTGGAATTTGTGCATAGACGGCGTTAGCTGTCACTGTGGTTACCATAAAACTGCGTCCTTGGCGCCACTTGCTTGTTTTGACTGCTGATAACGATTTGCAACTCACAACCAAACAAGTTTCATGTCATAGTGTAGTGTTTAATAGCGTTGAACATGGCGCAATTTGTACCTACAAACTACGATGTGCGGACAGCATTGATTTTTTTTTACCATTTGAAGAAAACTGCTGCAGAATCGCATCGCATGCTTGTCGAAGCTTACGGTGATCATGCTCTTGGTAAGTCACAGTGCTATGCGTGGTTTACAAAATTTAAAAGTGGCGATTTTGACGTGAGAAACGAAGAACGTGAAAGACCACCGAAAAAAAATATGCAGACAGCGAATTGCAAGCTTTGTTGGATGAGGATGACGTTCAAACGCAACAACAACTCGCGGATCAATTAAATGTGACACTAGAACCAGTTCCCATACGTTTAAAAGCCATGGGCAAGATTCAGAAGGTGGGAAAATGGGTTCCACATGCACTGACTGAACGACAGCAGGAAAACCGAAAAAAATCACTCGCGAAATTCTGCTCACCAGGTACAAAAGGAAATCATTTTTCCATCGAATTGTGACTGGTGACGAGAAGTGGATCTATTTCGAGAATCCTAAGCATAAAAGATCATGGTTAACTCCAGGAGAACCGGCGACATCGACTGCAAGAGCAAATCGCTATGGACGGAAGACAATGCTTTGTGTTTGGTGGGATCAGAAGGGAGTGATCTATTATGAACTGCTGAAACCTGGTGAAACCGTTCATACCCAACGTTACCGACAACAAATGATCGATTTGCATCAAGCTTTGCGTGAAAAACGACCAGAATATGACCAAAGACAACATAAAGTGATTGTGGTTCACGATAATGCACCCTCCCACACAGCAAAACCGGTCAAGGAAACAATTACGACGTTTGGCTGGGAAATCCTTCCGCATGCGGCTTACTCACCAGACTTGGCGCCTTCCGATTTTCACTTATTTGCATCCATGGGACATGCACTTGCTGACCAGCGCTTCGCATCTTACGAAAATGGCTTGATGACTGGTTTGCAGCACAAGAGGCACAGTTTTTTTAGTCTGGCATCCACATATTGCCGGAACGATGGCAGAAATTTATTGCTAGCGATGGCCAATACTTCGAATAAAATAGTTCTTAGCATTGTCATCCAATCACTGTGTCTTTTCTGTACATAAATTCCGGTTTCATATTTACGCTCCTGGTACAAGGTAAAACGGTAATAATCAGGGGCTATGAAATAGATTATACTGTACGTGACTGATAGGATAATTGAAGTTGGTTATGTTCTTAATTAAGAGTAATAATAGTTCTCTACAACCATGATTGGAATTATAAGCAAATTTAATAACTCTCTCATGTTAAGAATGGACATATAAGTGTACATAACTGATTATAATTACTGATAATGGTTATAAAAAATGAGGTCTTTGGTCTGGTATTATTACTTGTTGTAAAATACAATTGCTTACTTAACCACAAAAATATCAAGTTATTAGGTCTCATTTTGACTCTTGTTTCCCAAGTTTCATCCCAGATCTGCAGAGTCGGTTCACAGAAGCATCGACTCCTACTCCTATTCTATAATACAGTGGCCAATTTTCCTATTCTGGAGGGACAAAAGTAACAAAGCAAACTGTCCTCATAGTTCTGCACAAAATATTACTATCGTTTTGCGAGTGTTCCGTCAAAAAATGTATCAAAACCTCAAATAGCTACTAATAATATCTTGCTCTTGGAAACTTTAATCTTTAACAAATTATGTTACAAATTTATTTGGAAGAAGTCCGGGCCTGTATATTTTTTTTGCTGACTCCGACTCTAGTAAGTCAGTAATTGTTTGACTCCTTCGTTTCAGCACAATAGAGCATATTATCTGTGGGGCATTTTCAGTAACTCAAGAATTAACAATTAGTAATCCAAATTACATCAACCGATATTTCTCATCTAAAGCCTTCGTTTAAGCTTACAAGGAACACTCGCTAGGTGTCAGGGTCCGATTCTGATGAAAATTCGTATGTAGGTACAGTGCCTAGGTAAATATTCACAGCCAAAATTATAAGTGCTGCCGTCAACATAACGACAGGGAAACCCGAGGAAGGTCAACGTAGATAATAAGTAAATCCAATACATACTACGGACAACGCCTTTTTTTTTATATATATATAAACTGTGAAATATATTGGAAGCGAACGGATATTGGACAGGACATGCTGGAGGGTATGAAGACAATAGCCGCCATTTTGACTATGCTTCAACATTTTTAAACAGTAAGTGGGTAATGTGATATATCAGTCTGTGCTGGAATGTTCTAAGAAACCCAATGACGAAGTGAATTTTTGCATAACTCTATTCCTGTACAATAAGTTAAATTGAACTGGAGAAGGTGTGAGCAGAATGATGAGAAAAAAAAATGTAACAGTTAAAGGAACGAAAACCAAGTGGATACATATGAAGTACCGTTATGTGGGAAAATCTGATTCTCATTGTACAACATGAAGTGCACTATAAAATTTTAAATACACTAACGGAAGATGAAGTCCCAATTTCAAGAAGAGAATGCTAGGTGAAAGTGACCTTCTGAAGGTGAATTTCACGTATCATTTTGTCGTACAGGAATAGAGTTATGCAAAAATTCACTTCGTCATTGTCGTCATACCCTCCAGCATGTATCACCTCCTGTCCGGTATCTATTAGTAATCATTTGCTTTCAATATATTTAACAGTTTATAATAGAAAAGGCCTTGTCGGTACTATGTATTGGATTTACTTACTATCTACGTTCCATCTTTCTCGGGTTCCCCTGTCGTTATTTGTTGACGGAAGCACGTATAATTTTGACTATGAATGTTTAACTAGGCACTGTACGTACATACGAATTTTCATCAAAATCGGGCTTCGACACCTCGTTAGTGCAAAACAACTATCTCTTAAGCTAGATGGCAGCACTGAGTTCGTATTATAATATCTTTGAGAGGCTATTGAAACTTTCGGTATTGTTGGATGATTCGCATATAGAACTTTTATTACAGAATAATGATTGTTTGAACAGTAAAGAAGTTGTACCAATTGGATGACAGTACAATTGATTCACTTGGTAGTATAGTGGATTTTGATACAGTAATTTGAATTTATAATTGTAAGTAACTGATGGATTTGACAGTTACAATTATAAATCTCTTGCAATATTAATTACAGAAAACAAAACCGAGCCGCCTTAGCTCAGTGGTAGAGCGTTAGCGTATAATTGGGAGGTTCTGGGTTCGATCCAAGCGGCCGACCATCCTGACTTAAGGGTTTTCCAGGGTTCTTCCTCAGTCACACCAGGCAAATGCCGGGATGGATGGCACCTTCAATATAGGCCCTGGCCGACACCTTCCAACATCCTTTCCCCTCCCCTATCCTGGTCTGAGCCTTAGGTGCCTAAAGGCCATAAACACATATTCAAAATACAGATAACAAATGATAATTTCAGGTGCTTTAATCATTACTATCAGTCAAAATTATGACTAGTTATCTAACACAATAATTGAAAATAAACAAATTCTGTAAACTGTTAAGTAATAAAATATAATAATAATTGAATTAATTTTTGCCTGTCATGTTGGGAGAAAACGGTTAACTAACAGTATTTCGTATTCTGCTCATAACGAATTCAAGATTGATATAGAAACAGAAATTTGCAAAGTTACTTTCGCAGTCAACTTACTGCAGGTATCCAGATGCCCTTTTCTTCATTCCTGCTGTATATCCCTGGAGTCGGTTTGTAGTTGACGATGAGTGAGCGTTGAGGTGGAGAGATGAAGTTTATAAGTCGAGATGAAGTGACTTCTATTTTCGCAGGCTCGCCTTTTGTACAGCCAGAAATTGAAAGTTGCATTCCATTGGGAAATTAAATTTGTTGCATATTAAATGCATTACATTTCAATATAAGATAGTATGTCTCTAATGTATTTTTATCGTTGCACGAAATTGCAGTGCTGCTCCTTCAAATTCAAGCCTAGGCTGTTAAAACTTTCAGAGAAGTTCATAACCAGGGTTAGGACCTTCAGATTGCTAAGCCACTTTATAAAGTGGAATTTCAATTTATTATATTGATAAATTTCAAAGCTATCGTTTAGAATGAAACATTTAAAGTCATTGTGAAATGACGGGGGACCACCCATGCCAATAACATATAAAAATTCTCTAGTTTACAACTTTTGACGGGTTAATGGATTTTCACTTGAGGTAAAAAACAAAGTACCGAAAATTGGTAGGTGGAATCTTGATTTCGACTAAAATATCGAATATTCTTGTTATTTCCGAGCTGTTGAGGAAAACAACTGAAAATGAATGAGATGACATGAAAACACATTATTCCTAAGGGAGAATTCCTGTCTTCTTCCTCCAACAGTGGATGACAGGTATATCCATCAAGAGTAGTAAATAATTAAATACATTAATTAAGTATCTCTGTTGGATATATTGACTCATAAATGCATGGATGAGATTCAAGTATCTGTGTAGGAAGGTGTAAAGGAGAGGCATGCGAATTTCCTAACATTCTCCCTGTAATTCCTGTTTCATCATCTTTGGCAAGGAACACTAAATCAATATTAGTGACATTACCTTTGAAGCTGAAGACTATATTTGAATATTAAATTCTGTTTTAATGTTCTTGTCTTACGGGAATGTGTGCTGTTGCTTTTAAACTCTGCAGGCGAATTGCAGGTCTTGTCGTCATGGTTATTTTTTCCCTTTCGAAATGTTGAATGATTTATTATTAGCTGGCTGACTAGTATTATAAACTGTGTTTGCTTCGAAGTGTCCTGAAGTGCTCTGTATTTTTTACTGCTGGTGCAAAGTTATGCAATCCCGCTCCTCAGAACAAGATGGCAATATTGTAAACTGCTACTAAAATGACGCTGTAAAGAATAATAACGTGTTGGATAGAAACAAGCTAATGTGTAATTTCGTTGTAGCTTGGAGAGGAAGAAATGGTTGTATTGATGTGTTTCTCGAGTAATTTAAACAGTTATGTTTAACAACAGACAAAAAGGAAACAACAAAAATGATTCGTCGTTTAGATAATGTTTCTTGCTGTTGAGTATAAAATGAACTTACGTTTAGGGACTTTTTACAAGTCAGCGGGAAGTCTGTGCTCTATGCCATGACTCGTTGCTTTCCAATTTGAATTTACTTACGTTTTTAGGCAACTTTTGGCACAGGATAGGATAGGGGGAAGGATATGCGAAGTCGGCCAGCCCTAGTTTGAATGTACCATTTTGGCATTTGCTTGGTGTGAGTGAAGAGAAACCGTGGGAAAAAATGGGCGGCCGCTGGGATTGTTTTTAGAACCATCCATCCGTGTTATTGTTAATGTCCTCAGCCTGTCCTAAAGACCGTAAAATACAAATCAGTTCAAGTAAGGAAATTAACCCCCAGTTCTACAATCGACTGCCAATCTTCTGGTCAGGGCTAAGTTGAGGCCAAGTCATATTTTGCGTACGCCGATTGGCCAAAATATGACTTGGCCTCAACTTAGCCCTGACCATAAGCTTAGCCGTCGATTGTAGAACTGTGGCTAACAGTTGCTACTTAGCAGGTTGATAGGACAAACACCCCTTTGCAGTACTTCTTTAATATTTTAAAAGAATCTATTGCCCAGCTTCGAGTCAACTGCTTCTTTTACGTTTTCTTACCTTCGATCACTATTCGAATACTTTTGTACCATCTTTTACACATTTCTCACCAGTTTGTATTAATATGAGGTTTTGGTACCTTAGTGAAGAAGTACGAATATTGACGGGAACAGGGATCGAACCCGGACCAGCTCGGTGATTGTCTATTGTTTTAACTGAGATACGAAGAACACATCAAATTCTCCACTTTTCTCACTATATAATGAAGTTCGGTACAACAATGTTTCGAAGTTTATCACAACATATTGTGAACAGATTGTGCAAGAATTGTTTAAAAAAACAATCCGGAAAAGCTAAATGCGTGCAAAGCTTAAGATCTGAAGAGTCCAGGAATAACAATATGTCAATTTTCCCCCTAATTTTTAGATACCTGGGCCTTATTTCAGTAGGAGCATGTAATAAGGCTCATATAAAGAGCATATTGATGATAAGTGTGCTGTAAAGTATATCTGCACTGTTCTTATTGTTTGTGTTTCACAATTTGTTTTTCTTTTCTTTTTTGTAATATTTGCTGCATTAGAAGTTAGAACCATTTCAACATTAGTAATATGTGAATGTGAAATTAATGTTTTCCAAAGCAAAGAAATAGAATTATTTTAATCAGTCATGCGCAGATTCGTGCAGTTTATTTTGTTATTTAAGAAGGGTATTAGAAGGAATAAATTAATGCAACATTTAGTCACACTAGATGAAAAAAAAAATATTTTTTTTAAATAATATTGACATTTTTTTAACCTTTTATTTTACTAATGGATTCGTCGGATAAGCTGCTTGAAATGAAAATCAATATCCAAAACAGCAAGTGGGCCGTAGTATCTTTCCGTGCGTGATAAATTCCTGGCAAAAAGTGTAAAATATGTCTATTAATATGTACAATGTATGGTCTTACTTACTCTATGGCTTCATCGCCGCAGTAACAAACGTTAGCCAGAGGATTCTGTACGGGCACGATCAAGCCATTTTTCATCACAAACACCTACTTCTCCAACATCTCATCTAATATTGTCCTTCCAACGTCGTCTCGGTCTTCCCAATATGCATGAACTAGTAAAATTATTCATCAGTGATCGAATAAAATAATATAAAGATCCTTAAAAAATGAAAGAATTAAGTTTAACTTTCCGCGACTTTTATTGAATGATAAAACAGACACTCATGGTCGACTATTTGGCTGCTGGTTAACCATCTTCCGTTCTATACCATTTAGTTATATCATCGAAAGTCCTATTGTCGGTAATTTTAAACGAAGCTTTGCAAACAAGTATCGAGATAGAACCTAGAATTGGAATTTAATTTTATTTATGGCCTTTAGGCATCTAAGGCTCAGGCCGAGAAAGGAAAGGGGAAAGGATTCGGGAAGGTGTCGACCAGGGCCTATGTTGAAGGTGCCATCCCGGCATTTGCCTGGTGTGACTGAGGAAAAATCATAGAGAAACCTCAGTCAGGATGGTCGGCCGCTGGGATCGAACCCACGACCTCCCGAATGCTACGCCAATGCTCTACCACTGAGAATAGAACCTAACTAAGGAAGTGACTGGTAGTGGTGTTGGAAACGCCGGGACATTACGCTATTGAAATCTGAATATATATATTTTTTTGTGGTTTCAGAATTCCGAAATTTTGAAATTCCCATAAATTATGGAATCTTATGAATTCTGGAATTAAGTTCAGACTTCCGAATATCCTTAGCCGCTAGATTAGATTCCTCATCAAAACCCCGAAAGTACTCAACAAGAGAAATGTGCTTTTCCAGCCCGTTGTTAATTAAAAAAAAAAAAAAATGTAGTGGCTAAATATTGTAAATGTGTATATAGGGCTACCGGTATTTTGTTCTTCAGCATTCTTTAACAGCTGGCAACGCTAATGAGCCTCCTCCGCCTAAGGGTCAATTCTACAATCGACCGCTAAACTTCTAGTCAGCGCTAAGTTGAGGCCAACTCTTATATTGCATACTCTCATTGGTCAAAATCAGACTTGGCCTCAACTTAACGCTGACAAGATGTTTAGCGGTCGATTGTAGAACTGACTCTGAGATAATTTAAAAGCATTTCTATTTACAGTATAACAAAAGGATGTTTCTTTTCCTTTTTCTTAAAAAAAAAAAAATCTTTCATTGTCCTTTTCGTCTTTGAGCATAGTTGGAAGATACGCTATAGCAGTTTATGAAACAAGAAATATGCATTAAAATTCTAATTCTTGAATATAAAGGGCTTACATTTGTATGTGACTGTGCCTGTGTGTCTATAATACCGTAAACTGCCCTTTAGGACCTATATACCATGTTGTTGGGGATGCTGAAACCAGGCACGTATCCAGAATTTGGTTTTGGGAGGGTCCAAGGTGTGTCTGGGCATGAAATGTATATAAATATATATAATTAGGTTTGAAGTTACACTATTTTTTTCATAAAACTGAGTTTTCGGGGATTCGGACCCCCCCGGATCAACCCCCTGAAACTAATTAATCAGCATGGTGGTATGCCTTCTGGACTTGGGGTACCAATTTCTGAAATCGTTATCCTGAGATATGCTGCAACTGGCATTTGGAATCAAATGATTTAAGAAACTGCAGCATAGGTTATGTCCTGAGCAGAGTTCCACATTTTGAACTGCATATCATCTAAATTTAGGCTACTCTTGGTAAAAAATTTAAGAATTCTGTGTATTGATTGAATAGTGACATGGGAGAGACTTTCAGACTTGTAGGTAGTAAACGGTGTTTCAAGAATATGAAAATAGAGACGCTTCGATAAAATTTGTCTTCAGGGAGAAACATCGGTTTGATATCTGACATTTAGAAATCAGTTTCAGGCAAACAATTATTAACATCGTCGCGAGAGTTGTCAAGATTAAAAGCCGAGCAGTTGACCAAAGACATGTTCGAGGACTATGACCAAAAATCAAAATCACACATTTTACGTTTAGTTTCGAAGTCTGACAACACAGAAGTAACCTGCATTAATGAATATGCACGCATTTCTTTCTGGCTTCAAAGAAGTTCCATTACTCACCTATAGATGTCTCTGAGGTCAATATATTATTTTCTAAAAGATCCTGGTTAACTGAAATTCTGATTGGTTCAGCATTACCTGTTAGCTGAAATATGTCAGTACGAACGAATCATAAGCCTTGTTTAACAACATAAGCTATTGAGATCAGAAACTCACGATATTTCTTGAAGAATATAACACGCTCCAGAGCATTGCATAACAACTGCAATTGTGCAACATTGTGGCTTAACATCTACGCCATCCCTCCTTCTCCTTCTATTTAGCATCATGACTAACCAGGGAAGCGACAGTTGCACCCTGTCTAACCACATACGTCTATCATCAAGCCAACGAGTCACTACAGATGGAAGGCATGGCCTCACGGCCGAAACTTCGAAAATGCATTGTCATGAAACTGGTAATGGTAATGGTAACATCTACCAGTGAGGCAAGAAAGAAAGAATCTTCTTGGGGTTCAGAAAGAAATGCGTACATATTTGTTAATGAAGGTTACTTCTGTATATGGCTCTCTATGGTTTTAAATGTACACACTTTTCACTATGATGAAAAGTGATTATGATAAATCGGTCAAGCAGAGGCGTTGAACCTCGCGAGTTCCAACCTTGACCTCATTTGACCTCGAACTCAAAACGTAATGTCAAAGTTAAGTGAGGTCGAGGTTGAAATTCGATCGTGAGGTAGAGGTTGAGTAAAGCTGAGGTCGAAGTTCCCTCGTGAGGTCGGGTCCAAATGTACACCTATGCGGTCAAATGCTAATGATCGGTTTAGAGGTTCTTACTGTCAAATTGGTTAATACTGAACGATTAACAAGCTGGCAAGTTGACATTGCTTGCTTGATGTTATTGCTAAATGTATGTCCATAAGCCTTCGCGTAAATAGTGCTCTATTTTTAGAATTTGGTAATATTTCTATCCTAAATCCGTTCTGCTCATTTATCACCGAACTAGATAGTTTTTTTTTTAATTTTATTTTATTTCAACTACTTATTGGAGTATCAGTCAACTTCTAACACGGAGGGTTTCATTGTTTCTGAGCATGCTAAATGACATTCTCCAAATCAGGAACAATGAAGGCGTGTCCAAACAGAGAAGACAGTGTCGTTCTCACATGCTAACACACACAACTCTGAAAAATAAAATGATAGAAGCGGAATAGTGACAAAAAAATAAAATAAATAAATAAATAAAATAAAATAAACCTCATGTCCAGAAAAAATAAATATAAAAAAGCTTCAAAGGGATTTGGACACTTAATCAGATGAAGATTCTGTGTGTTTGCACAGACATTTATTCCAACAATAAGCCGAAGAAACAGTGGATCCAATGTTCGGGTTGCAAGAATTGGGTCTCATGGGGCATGCGCTGACGGAACTAAAACGTACTTGTCATATTGTGATTCTATGGACGATTTATCTGAGTAATTTGTAATGAACAACGTCCTCTGATCAATTGTACTTTTACTTTTGAACGTTTAAGAATATTGTGACTGCAGATGAGACATTTATGAAAATGAATGGCAAGTTGTATTTAGAACTAGAAGATTCATAACTCATGAGTTATTTCTTCAAAAAGAGATTGTAGTTGTTGAGGTAGAGATTGAGATCTTTAGACCCTTTGGCAATTTTGCGTACATCTTTTGTATCTTCCTTGGTATTTCTTGTAAGTATATTAGGTTTACCAGTTTCGTGCTCTTAAAATATATAAGGTACGATCTCGTAATTTAGAGTATGAAGGAGTAGCACAATTATTTAATTATTGAAAATATTTATGGCCTTTAGGCATCTCAGGCTCGAACCGGAATAGGGTAAGGGAGACGATATTGGAAGGTAGCCGGCCAGGGCTTACTTAGTAGGAACCATCTTGGCATTTGTCTAATCAATTATTTAATAACCTGAGTGTGTCAACCTACATGGGGCAAGTTGACACATTTCACCTGACGTAATTCCCCTACCTGTAGCTTCTCTAATATAATACAGATAATATCCCGAAGCGAGACAAATTAGTAGCGGAATGTAGCTATAACGAGTTTTCCAATACTACATTTTATTCTCTTGATGACAATTCTGTGAGGCTATGATAAACAAAAGTGTCAACCAGCCCCAGTATCCCCTACACCCAATAACAAAGAGTTGAATAGCCTCCATTTCTCCCAATGGTTTTTCACTTTGCACGGATGCTTCCTGTACATAGTCCAAAATTCAAATCCTGTCTGCGATTCATTGTACGAAATATTTCAGAGTTCACATTTTTTAAAAGTGTAGATTGTCCTTAGAAGCTGACAAGCTCGTTAAACCCGTTTTCAATTCAAACAAAATAAGCTGGACAATCTCGTGGTTAGTTACATCATTATTTAAAGGGGAAATGTCTTTGGGTACTGTGTACTGTATAGAAATGGTCAGATCCGGATCAGAAAGGATCCGTTTCGCCATCCCTAGTGTCTACTAAATCATTGTTGAAAGCGCGAAAGTTTACTCTATTAAACCTTGCATTCGGTGTCGGTTGTTGTTTTTGATCCCGAGTGTACAGGAATATAAGAATACTTATCTTAATTAGATCATTAATGTTCTCGACATACTTTCTTTTAAATTGTGTTATTGAACTTCTTATTTTTTTAAAAAAAAGGATTTACTTCGTATCAAACAGTGATCAAGGACTTACAAGAACTAACAAAATGTTGTTTACGTATCCCGCCCCCTTAAAAAAAAAAAGGACTTTTAATATCTGAAGTTCAAAAACCCTGAAAACAGAACTTTAGAAGTAGAATTGACTATAAATCCTTTTTGTTATCAACACTGTCATCGCTTCTTTCTTTTATAGAGAGGATTCCTGTGATGGCTATTGCGTTCCATAGTAGAAAGGGTAAGAAAAATGGGATATGCTTTTACAGAAAGAAAAAAATCAATGAGAAAAATAAGAATGATACGACTACTCGTTGTTATAACATTTTACAGCCTATCATAAAATTCGTGGAAGACAGAATAAAGAAAAAATGATGAATTTATTGTTGTGGACAAGCACAAACCTATTTTTACTGTTGTCCAGACTTAACGAGGTTTTTTTAATGGTTCCGTGAAGAAATAGCATACCGTTCAATGGGCAAAATCTACTTGAGTATGGATGGCCTTTTCGGACACAAGTTAATTATGCTGTGTAGCCTTCGATTCAGTTATTTTCCCATTTCGAATGTGGACGTATTGTAATGGGTATTCCTTTAACCCTATGTGCTTTACCGATGCTCCAACGCTTACCATGGATATAATGTTGATTTTAAGTTTGAAGAGTGCCTTAAATGTTATAAATACACAAAGAGCAATGGAGAGATGCATGCCAGGAATAACCAGGAGGGACAGGAAGACAAATGAATGGATTCGCGCACAAACAAAGGTAGAGGATGTAATAAAGACTGCGAAGAAGATGAAGTGGAAATGGGCCGATAGCTAGACGAACAGATGGAAGGTGGACGACAAATGTACTACATTGGATTCCTAGAGAAAAGAAACGACCGAGACGACGTCCAAATGCAAGATGGGTAGATGAAATCAAGCGTTTTTCAGGAGCTACATGGATGAGGATAGCAGCAGACCGAGATATGTGGAAAGATAAGGGGTAGGCCTTCATCCAGCAGTGGATAGAAAACTGCTGAATATGATGATATATATATTATACAGGGAATACGTTTGGCAGCGCTTGTCGACTCGAGTTCGCGCTTCATTCACCTATCCCAGCCTGCTAAGCGGCCCGTGGTTCTCCGGTGACTTTAGGCCACACGTTAAGTTATAATTATAAAATAATTTAATTCACGTATTTGAACACCAGAGCATCTCGGACGTATTGAAGAGCAAAGTTTTTGTTAGTATGAGTAAAATTCAAAATAAAGGAAATACAAAATATTTTCAGCATGATGCACCATGATGCATCAAGTCAAGGGAAAGCCACGGCTGCTGTTGCTGACGGACTCTCTCGTCGCTGGACATTTAATATACAGACCTTTTTTTATGAAGTCTTCTGCGTACAGTGGAAGAGGACACCAACTTGGTTGAAGTCGCAGCAAAGATGATCGCTTCTGGATTGAATCTGTGATTAAAAAAAAAAATGCTTGGAAACCAGCGTAAAGAGAGACGTTTCTGTTAGTGGATTTTCCACAGGGAAGGTGAAGCGAATAAGTGCAAAGAAAGCTGAACCGAACGTAATAGATCAAACAGTATAGAGAGTAAGAAATACGTTACGCGAACTCCGAAAACATACCCAAAGTACCTCCACGACTTATCCATGTGTTAATCACTTTTTCTATCCGTGAGATCGCAATTCCCATTTTCTGGGAATATTTCTCACTACTGCTCTGTTTGAGATATCGACTTGCTGCAAATAAATTATTTTTACTTGCTGGAAGGTAGTCATGCTTATTTCGACTCACCTTTTATTTCATAGAATTTCTAGGAATTCCCTATTTCCTTTAGAGAGTCCCTTGCACAGTTTTGAAAAATTCATTTTTGGATAGAGCAGGTTTTTGAAGTCTTTGACGGTACCATACCGTCTGTTCTACTGTTAATGGTATTGGAAATATTAAGCTGTAGAGTAAATTTTCCTTCACTTTCGGCAGCCCATACCGCCGATATGAAGCGTTTATGCACCCTTTCTGTCTTTTTTTTTTTTTTATTATTTTCATGTCAGGAATCTCGTGGGGTTTTATAGGTGATACTTTGCAACACCCTGTTTTCACAAAATAACGATTGTGTAAAATGCTTAAAAAAAACAAAAAACAGACATACTTTGTAATCTTTAAACAATGTTTTAGGTCATAGAAATACAAGGCTTAATCGCAATTAAAATATTCTACATTTTACACAACAGGGAATATCAATCAATGGCCCTGCCATAGTGAAGTTAGTATATCTTCAGTTTTAGACTGTTCAATCGAGTGGTCTAAAATTCCAAAGGACAAGTATTAAAAATTAATCGTACTGATCGTCAAATTTATCGACCAAAAATAAAGGAAATTATTTTCTGACATCAGATTCATGCGAGTAATGTTACAGCTATGGTATCATTCACATTTTTAGATTTTATTAGTCATTATCAAACTGAGATAAGCTTTCATTAAAAAAAAAATGAATGGCTAAATTGTCGTTCGTCTATAATGGATGGACAATGTAATTAATACTTTTATATCTTATGCTCTCTGTCTCAGTCCCGATCGTAATGTAATGGTGAGTAACAGCATATACTCCTACACTGCAGGTGTATTTCATTACCCCGCGGCACATAAACTGCCAATCATACATGTTACAGCTCATGTTTTGAAGTGCTACATGGATGGCATCATACCTTGTACCTACCATGTGATAATGACCTTATAATCACAATAGCAAGAGAAACATGTACTTCCCTTTTTTTCAAATTGTATTTTTAAAAATGTTATTTTATTTTCTCGTCTAGTGAATGGTTTATTGCTCCAGACTGAAAGCGACAGATTTGATATGTTGCCATTTACATAATATGCATGGGTCTGTCATTCGACTGTCCATTCTCATCTTGAAACTAATCTGTGAATTTCATTTCATTTATATATGGGATTGGCCAAAAATATATCGTGGCATCGTTAGTGGAGTATACAAAATGCAGAACAGAGAGAGAGATGTATATAACTGCTAAAAATCTATTTAATGCAATATATTTCAATGAGCCCCCACGTGTACCCACCCCTGATCGTTCGAGATTCGAGACCAATTTTTCATATTTCTTATGGTCCAAATGAAATTTGTAGCGATTTCCCCCCAAAAATGAAACTAGTGTTAGACCACAATGGCGGCCATTTTTGGTCGAAAACTGGTTAAAAGTCGGTGATATATTTCAATTGGCCTTGAGATGCACCTCCTCCCCTGGTTGTTCGAGACCATTTTTGCTTAATCCCTATTGTCCAGAGTAATTTGTGGCGAGTTCCCCAAAATTAAAACTAGTTTTAGACCATAATGGCGGCCATTTTTGGTTAAAAAAAAAAATCTACCTTTTGCAATAAATTTCAATGAGCTAACATGTGCAGCCTCTGATCTTCGGGACCAATTTTATATTAACAATTATGGTCTAAATGTAAAATTTATAGCGATGTTCCCAAAAAATAAAATTGACTTTTTACCAAAATAGCGGCCATTTTTGGTGGAAAATTTTTAGACTTCTTTTTCTTTGGACCAAAAACAAGTAACACAGTTCCGATTTTGAAGTTTTAGCGAGTTCTGTTTTTTTTCCTTCAACCTAAGGGCATTTTCTTTTGAAAACAGTTAAAAATAGTCTTTGGGTCATTTTGGTTATAAGCAGTTTCATTTTCGTGAAAACTTTGCTATAAATGTTTAATCTTTAATTTTCTGAAGAATATAGTTCAAATTTATATTCAGTCGGGAAAATCTTTTAATTTGATATAAACGATTTACTTTACAAACTTTCATTTTTGGGTTCGCCATTTTGGGGCGCTCAGGCTCCCAATTTTTGGGGGAGTTTATCGTATAATTACCATTTCTTTAGGCAAAGACGATAACACAGTGCCATTTGAAGTTCAAGTGCGTTCCAAATATTTTCTTTCAACTCAAGTGCTTTTTAAAAATGCAACCAATTTTCGATCAGAAATGACCGCCATTTTGGTGCAAAGTCACTTTTATTTTTTTCGAAACATCGCTATAAATTGTATTTAGACCATAAACAATAATATAAAATTGGTCCCGATGGATCAAAAGGTGTACGTGAGGGCTCATAGAAAATAAATCAATTTTAGTCCTTCTGATCTATTTTTGACAAAAAATGGCCGCCATGATTGTCCAAAATCTGTTTTTTGTTTGGGGGGTGGGGGGTGGGGGGGGGTGCGGAAAATCGCTACAAATCTCATTTGAATCATAAGGAATAAAAAAAAATAGTCCTGAATGATCCGGGGGTTGTATGTGGGGGCTCATTGAAATATATTGCAAAAAGTAGGCTCTTTTTACCAATTTTCGATCAACAGTCTGCCATCATGGTCTAAAACCAGTTTTCTTGTTTTTGGAACATCGCTACCCGATAGATAAGGAGGGGACGCACGTAGAGTTCCCCTGTGTCCTCGACTACGCACCCAAATTTGGCACTGCAGTGACTAGGAATTAAACTTAGATCTTCCAGTTACAATTCTCTACCAATTGAGTTACCACGACAGCCTTTCTACATATAAAGCAGTGTTCTTCTACACGTTTTTGAAAGTAGTGGCCTAGCAAAATTGTGTTCATTAGGTCCAGGGCCTAGTTAATTAAATAAAACTGGGGGCTTGTCGAGGTTCGGGGTCACTGCGTCCCTAACGGGTCTACGGCCCGATGGTTGAGAAGCATCATGCAGTTGAGTGCGTGGTTAGAGAAGAAAGAGGAAGAAGATATTCAATTTCTTGCCAGAATCGTACTTTAAGACAAAATGGAAAGTGCAAGGACCCAACATTGACTGATAACTTTCCATTGAGGATCTTGCCACTTTCGGCGGAGCACTAATAACGATAAATAATGATAATGGTGAAAATACATGAACGGCAGAAAAGTCAACTGCACTGGGAACAGGGTGTAATGGATTTCATTTCTTTCCTTTTCCCTAATGTTCTTAGAATGTGGGGAACCAATTGAAATAAAATGCCACAGAAAAGCATGCACAAAGAATGTAATCAAAACGCCAATTCTATACTATTTTGGTTGAATTTAGACAATGAAGTCCGACCAGCGTAGTCAGTTTTTGAGTTAGTTTCAAAACACAGCTGGTTGTGGGTTTTTTTTTACTTTCACAAGCATCCTACGGGATTTGAGCAGGTCTAGTAAGCTCATGTTAACTTTTGTTGAATGGTCCATCTGATGCTGTTACGGATTAGGTCCAGTGTGGAAAATGAAGGGGGGGGGTATTGCCGGGCACCTCTAGATACTTCCCGGAACCTTTAGTCCCTTTGTGCTTTCTGGGGGAAGAACTGACTAATAGCTTCAAGAATTATATCATTCTAAAACTCACGTAATCATAGTTTTGCCATTGGCGAAATAGAATTTGAACTCGGAAGACAGCGCGAACTTTTCTACCAGTGAAGTTACCAGTGACATAGGACATCAACAGTCAGAGACATGCGATGTCTTCCTATCCGGCATATTAAAGTAGGGGGTAGTGAAGCATTATTAACTATAGATTAAAATAACGTCACAGGATATAAAGAAGTCTTCGGATTTTTTAAAGTTGAGTATTTAACCAAACAATCCAAGAATTCTAAACTCGTGCAAGAACAATGACGTGTTTAGAATGGTATAAAATGTAAAGTGTTGGAATGAGTTCAGAGTCGCCCCCCACCCCACCATGTGTAAGGTGAAACTGAACAAAATTGGCTTGAGTTTGAACAAATACTGTACGTATACACAAAAATAGGTATATAAAACATGGTAATAAGATATATTTCTTAAAATAATAATAATAATAATGAAAAACTATCTCACAAAACATAAGGCTACATACATTGTATGTGGTGATGCTTTATTAAATTGTAATCTGCTTTTACAACAACCCTACTGTTACAGAGTGTAAGAGTCTAATTAAAATCTTTAAGAACGGTGTGTGTCAATAACTGTTAATAGAACATTACGCATGCTGTTAGCTTGATGCTTCATTAGGAAAATGATCTATGGGTTGTGCTTATGATTGCAAGGTGAAATGAAAATGAAAGCAAATAACAACAGAATGGCATAATCGTACAGTGTGCATAGCGTGCGAAAGGTTGTAACCCATTTTGAAGGAAAAGTTGAAATAGCCACCAGTATTTTAAATGGTGTGTTCTCCGCCAATTTAAAGTTTCTACTACTAAATATCAAATAATATATCGATATTAAAAGCAATTAACTTTCATGTTAATGTATATTTTCACAATTGTGCTCCGCATCGTATACTTATGAATTGAACATTGCTTTCTGTGCCAACAAATATTAAATGAAGCCAAACGTGACACGTTGGACATTGAGTCCAATTTCTCATTGCTAACCAGGAGAATAATAAATTTAATCCACTTTGACAGGTGTAGTTTTTTTTTGTTTTTTTTTTCTCGGAGGTTGTAACAACTTCTGGTTTCTTTTAGACGTTGACAATTTCCGTTCGTATTTTTGCGATGTTAGCTCTGCAGCTCATTGATATTGAGGACTTTTCTTTTCAGGAGTGTTGACTGCAGGCTTAGGCAAAACACCTGTAAAGCACACATTTCTTTCTCTACCGTTTTGTTCACTTTTGTGAGTGACACTGCTTTACCATATTGGAATTGTCTGCTGCGAAATGCCTCTTTGTGTCATCGGTAGACCCCATGTGAGATTCGTTATTATTTGTTGTTTGTGTGTATGACGTTCTAATTAGTACATCTAAAAGAGGCCGAGAAACTGGATCGCTTCTTGACTGGTAAATTTCCTTTCAATAATTATAAGAATTTTTGGCAATACTTCTTTTTGAAAATGTGCTTCCGTTGCTTAGTGGCTGACTTCGGTTCACAGTGATTTATCTATTTCTCCTAACACCACTCAAGTTTTGGCCCTACATTGCCCTAAATAGGATCTCTTCGAACAAAAGGAGCGGGCAAAACGTAATAAAATAAGCCGTTGCACTCCGTTTAATTTGATTTTTACATTCTCGTGGTTAGAAAAAAAAAAGCAGTGACGGTTTGTTTTTGTTCCAACATTGAGCCCAAAATCATAAGAATGATGCCCAGTTTCGTTTATGCTAAAAGACGTGTTTCATACTGCTTGATTCCTGTATGTAATGCTTTTTACGCACTACATTTGACTTTTACTATGTCTATTTTGCAAGCGAGTCTCCTTGTTAACAAACACATTTCTTGAATTGTTAGTCGTAGAAAATCGATGTGCTCCATAAACTGGGATTTGAAGGCACGACGTGATGGATGAATATATATTATTATGCCATTAACTTCCTATTGATCCGACCCATTTGGTTGTGACATTGATTTATAATCGCGCCAGCACATGAGAAAGATCGACGAAATTGTGTAATAATAAAACAGATGGATATTTCACGTAAGTACAGTTGTATGTTTGAAAAATTGCTGTAACCAATCATACTGCCCATTTAGAAGACTAATGTCGATCTCGGAAGTGGATTAGCAACATCTTGGATGTAAAGTATTACCGACGTTTTGTGTAATTCTTCAAGTAGATTGCATCGTTCAGTTTGTACGTAAATAATAAAAAAAATCCATATTTGCGAACTTGGTGGTATTTTTCTTTCATGTGTAATGTTTGTGTATAGGATATATATACATTTCCTGCCAATAAAGCACATGGTGAATCAAACGTCTCAAAACATTCTTTATTTTGAATACAATTAATGTCACGAAAGTCAAATTGGTACCACTGGTTACTCGGAAGGGGGCTCCACCTACTGGCCTGTGTGACTACCATGGATCATCTCTTTACGATGACTGTCTTGAATCTTCGTCGTTTTTTAAATGTGGAGATGGTCATGTTGTTATGTCTCAAATCAATAGGGAAATTCTACCAAATTTCATGGCGAAGTTTATTTTTAAGTATTCTTCCTTATTCTTTTAGAAATGGATGTGCAAAATTGCGAAATCGTCAATAAATTCCGGGTCGTATCATCAATGCTTTTAAGCTACACGCTGTATTCTATGTTGTTTTCTTGCTTCCGCACAAGGAACTACCTTCCACATGGACTTTCTGAATAAGTATATCTGCGGAATTGCTCTCACATGCATGCATTTTGCATTGATGGAGTTTGCATTTATTCCAGATCTCTACAAAATACACACATTTTCTCTAACTCCACAAATAACAGAAATCAGGCAGTGTTATATCCAGCATGAGGTGAACATTTGTTGGGTTAATGTCTTCTAATCAAATACCTCTGAAGCTGACAATTATCCAAGTGAGCATATGTGCAACTAAGTGTGATGGAGCATTATCATGTTGAAATAATTAAGGAACGGGTCGTCCTCGTTCTAATGCGACGAAAAGACAGTATCATGCAACCTTACAAGTAAATGTCTTGAGGTTATTGTGTTCTTTATGAACTGACCCAGTGTACACCCTAATCCGCAAAACACAACCTAATCCTGTTGACCGCGATACTAACTTAAAAATTAGCCTCACCACTGAACAATAGTCTGCATGGGAAGGAAGGAATGCGCTGCAATTATTGGGTGGTTCTTTCACAGGATTCAACCTGTCTCTTAGGGCCTGATTTCCATACATATTGTTGCACTTACACGACTGCTAATTACTGCAATTTAAACACAAAGATTCCATCGCTGATTAATATCAGTCTCTCCTTAGAGGTTGAAACTGCTCTCTTCCGTTCTCAGCTTCTCTTGTAATCGTCGGAGAATCGTTTACTAAGTTATAACCTACAATTTGGTTGACAACGTCTCCATCTTGTTGCCTCTTGATTGTAAGATTTTTAATATACTAAGAAAGCTTTACTATTTTGTCGAAGTAATATCTTAAAAGAACTTGAGAGTCCCTTAAATAATCTTAAAATTATCATAGATTAGGTTAATCCTTGGCAGCAAACCTAATCTCAGAATTTTAATGAAGGTATTTTCCATAAACTCTTTATTCCGAGATTATATGAACTCTCAGTTGTAATATTTAGAAAGATTAGATGAAATTCAATTATATATTGGTGAGAAATGTCTGAGCATGAACTTAATTACGGCTAATTGCTAATATGAAGTTCACTCCACAATGTGGAAATTGGAGCACTTTGAAGTGGGTGAAAATTTGTGTTCTTCTATTAATGGAGCCGTTTCGTACTACCTTTGTTCCACAATTGTCTTATATCCTCTGCTTTTTATTTTCATACATTTAGTGCATGCTTTTATGCTATTCACGGGATGAATTTCATCAGGGGCTGTTTGGAATTCTGTCCATCCCTACATTTTAATTTATGTATGCACAAATATGTCAGTATATACCCACAAAACTAAGAAAACTAAAAACGTTAATCATAAACGTTATTCTATGATCACGTAACTTTATTTATTTATTTAGTGAACTCGCTCTTTTTTCCCCTAAATATTGATAGTTCTGATTTATATATAATGAAATTATATACAAGGTACCAATAAGCCAATCATAATATATACCTTCTTTTAAAGTACCGTAATAATTTGTGCCCCCCCCCCCCCCATACTAGGTCATGTATTCGCACTTCCTATTTCAATTTTTAAAAGTATTATAACAGTTCATAGTTATACTAAAATTTTGAACTAATATTTATTTACATCTATTAAATTAATTGAACCATATTTGGATTAGTTAAGTCGATAAATATTCTAAAGTATTATTTAGGTTGCTTTCCAAAAATATTCTCATTTTTCTGCTATTTTAAAATACAACGTATATTTTAAATAGGAACATAATTACTAATTCCTCTCAAAATAGATTTGAAGTTGGGTTCCTTTCTTCTTGGCTTGTTAATCTTTCTGGTTTTACTTCGACTGTAAATAATATTTTTGCAGATCCCCAAACCCCCAAAGTCATGAAAAATTAAGGATTTCAAAATCCGTTAAGTCAATTGATAAATATGAATTATGTAAATAAGATCTGCTGTTGAAACCTTTCTGAAAAACGCAAAAGATCTTAACAGTAAAACAATAGTAGAAAACATGTTCGATATTTTTAAAAGTTTTAATTGCAATATAAGGGCCAGATTTCCAGAGCCGTTGAGGGGCCATGGTGGCTCAGTTGTAGAGCGTTCACCTCTGGTGCTAGGGGTCGTCGGATCGATCCCTGCTCATGCCATGTAGGCTTCGTGGTGGGCTCTGTTCTAGGGTTGCTCCCGTTTATTCATTCCACCAATTCATCCCATCATCATCCATACGGCCTGAGGCATAGTTGCCTAAAGGCCTTAAAATTAATTCAAATATAAAATTCCGGAGCCGTTGAGTTCTCTCAACAAGATCTGGGTGATATCAACGAAGAACAAGAAGAAATACAAAAATGAATCATGAAATGAAATAATGCCAATTCTATGCATTTTCTTTCTATATTTTTAGAAATTAAAATATTCGATGATCGTAAAAATGTTATGTATTGTTATCTAACGTAAGACCACTAATGTTAATGAATTACCCATTAGACAATATTTTCAGACTCAGCACATTCTAAAACTAGTCATCTGTAAAGTCGTAAGAGCGAATCCCCGTTTGTTTTGTGCCGTGGGAATTCAGAGTACCTCTGACATGAAATTTCTGCAGGTCCTCAACAACAATTTGATATTTCTAGTAATTCAGGAAGTACAAAACTGACTTGTGTGGATCAGTTTTTAAATAATCAAGCAAAAAACCACACACGCTGCACACCACACAGATTTTTTTAATTATATCAGTTAGCTTAGCCACGATTTATTTCACATAAATATCGTTCTTCAACATTAAAATCTTCCACGTAAATTATCTTTTAATGTTTGTTAAAGTATTTTTTCTACAAATTTCGACATCTAACATATCCTTTGATGGAAGTAATATTGCTTGCCCCTTTTAAATGTACCAGAGTCATTATTGGAAGTATTCGAAATTTGGCATCGTCATACAATGTATCTCTTGATGACTTCAAATAGTCTGATAACCAGTAATCACACTGCATTAATTACGAACGTAATTAACAATGAATCTAACACGCCGGACAGTAAGACATCTGACGGTCCTGACTATTCAAAGATGTTGGACATGTTTACTGTCCGATGATACTAATAAGTCACTGCTATAAAATTTTATACTGCCTTCAAAGTTCAGATTCCACGTCAGTAATTTGAGTATTACGATTATTTCAATTTTATTTTACATTTGGAAGGTTAAGTTCATCCTTTATTGCACGTTCATCAAGCTGTTAACAATCCCCCCCCCCCCTAGAAATCAAAAAGTCAATGAGGTTCCAGGGAAGTACCTATAGGAGGTGCCTGGGAATTTCCACCTTTCTCCCTTCAATTACCACACTATCACTTCACCTCAAATAAAGCAACATCAAACTCAAGTTGTCTATCTATATTTAACATATTAGCATAACACGTTCATATAATTATTGCTATTATCATTTGATATCAATATCCAGAAGATACGTTAAATATTCCTCTAGATATATTATCACCAAATATCACATAGCTTATTTCCTATTTTTCTCATTTAACCCTTTTCTAGTCCTCTTCTGTTCTTCTAACAAAGTAAATAGTTAGATCCGTAACTTTGAATCATGTCCTGTGTTTTGATTTGTCATTTGACCAAAATACATCGTTTCAAATTAAAAGCCTTTTGTAAATAGCCAGATGAAAATTCATAAACAAATCAATCCGTTTCACATGGCCCGGTATGTTGAAAAGACAAATTTGTATATGTCGAAGTAATACATTTATATATATTTCAAATTCACTTTTCTAAGTCAAAATAACTATCAAAAACTTCTATAAGCTCTTCTGCGTCATAACCCTGGTCTAATTCATGAAAATTGACTATTATTCCAATTGTTTTTCTCTTAACGTGCCTCTGGCTAAAAGGCCGTTTTCCTGTACATCATCATACTTTCCATGTTGTATCAACTGTTATTGCCGTAGCGGCTAGGCAGCACTGGCGTAACTAACGGGCCCTCAATGCGAAGGGGCCTTTAGTTGAAGGTGGCCTACTTACGAAGCTTAGTGTTGAAGTTTAGTAGCTTGCGGTGGCCATTTTTGTTTGTTGCGGGGATGCCTACACGCCCTTAGCTACGCTACTGCTAGGCAGTTATAAGAAGAAAAAAAAAAAACAGGAATCCTCATATGGTTTGTAATCATAATTTTTATTACCCCAAAACAGCAATCCCAAATTCAAATTTTAATACTGATTTTGTATAAATTTGATTGTTAACGTATCACAAAGACGAAGTTTGTTTTTCTTCAGGGTCCATAGTATCTACCAAGTTTAAAACGTTACTTTTTAGTGCAGTTTTGAAAAAGAGAAGTTAAACATTCATTTTATTTGCAATGCGAAACTTTTATAATATTATCTTACTGTATGGAAGTAGCTAGAAATAATATTACAATGATTGAAGTCCTCTTGTTAAAAAAAACCCTCAATCGATGACGAAGAGGACATGCCAAGAGAAAATTTAAGAAGACAATAATGTCCATGAAACTGATGTGGAGGTCAAAGTAATGAAAAAAAGATGACTGGCTGTGATTATTGATCTCTTCGTTGGTCATTTTGTGTCTTTCGATATCGAAGTTTAAGGCCTTTGTTTCCCTTTAGTCCTCAGTGCGTTTGTTTGTGTCTTTCTAGAGATCTGACATCTCGAAGTTTCTCTGTAACACTCCATTCTTCGTTTCTTTTTCATTTTTTTTTTTATCACCAGCGAAAGATATTTGTCACAGTGTATCTACGCTAAGAAGAGACAGACAGTTCCCAATGGGATTTCTCAATTCACTCGTTCTCTTTTGAACACTTTTTAAAAAAACATTTTCAGTTTCCAGTTATTCTTTGGACTTTCTGCCTAATCAAACCAAGAGTAGGAGGATTCTAAGTATCAGAGGCAAACAAGAACATTGTTAACCATTCTTTTTTTTTTTCTTTCAACACATGATCTTTTAGAGCGATGTTCGAATTAAATGACTAGTTGGAACAATAAAAACTGTAACAGATGCAGTTGCTACATGCTGTGTGTCATCAGTCAATATCATTAAGTAAAAGTTCTAAGTAAACTGAGAGGCCAAAATATTAAATGCATTTACCTAATAATGTGCAGTTCCGTTCTTGGCTCAAACAACCAATGCAAAGTCAACGAGATGTTGGAGTCGTTGGATATGTATATGAATGCAGGCACAAGACACTGCTCTTGCATTTGGAGGTACAGATGATTAGTAATGAAATATGAGTACCTGTCATGACAGGTTCCAGTAGTTCTAAAGTAATCTGCTATTTTGTTCGATATTTTTATTTGGTGACACTGAATGTTAATAATCACGCCTAAATTTGTTTAGTTAGGCATGCAAATAATATTTAGGCAACAGAGCTGGAGTAAATATTTGGTTGTGTTGACCAAAAAGATGGACGTTTGGTATAGGTAACAAAAGAGGATTCGGAGTAGTTTAGCCATTGTTTTGTAAGTCGGATATTTATATTACTACGTTATTGGCTATGTTAGTATTCAGCAATAATAATCTTCGTTGTAGTAGTAGTAGTAGTAACGGATGGATTTTTTTTTTTTTTAATGAATTCAGTAATAGCATACCGTTTACAAATACTACTGCATGATGTTCCGGAAGAGTGAGTTATAAATATTTAAAGCAGAAGCTAGGAAATGGAAGTTATCATGTTATGTGTGACGTAGTGTGGGATTTGTGAAATTTACCGTTTCTAGTATAACACGAAACGAAGGAACGTTGTAACCAATGAACATCAACTAAAAGTGACGGAAAGAAACGACACGATTGAAGATAATACTATAACGGTTCGTGTAAGTTTCTTGTAACGATTAGATTGGTTTCGTTATTTCACTATTGAAATAGATACTTACAAATAAATGTCCCTTGTACTGAACTTAGGTCGAGAAATACGTGTGCATGTTGGTATAAAATGTTATTTGGTAAATAGAACCAGAACACATTACTGGGATATCAAATATATTTCTAAAACCAATCGAAATTTGTTCAGTTCCTCTAAATACCAAATTATTTCGTTGCTACTGCAAAATCGATTCCAGCCAAATGTTCTAGTTACATCTGCTAATTAGTTGTCTGTTTAACCAAAAATGTGGTACACTGTACCATCTGCTTGAAACAACTGAAAACGTGAGTCCTCCATTTCTCAGTGTCCATGTTCTCCAGCCGAAGTGAAGTTTTTGACACCGTACGCTGGGCTATCAACAATGGCATCCGTGTTGTGGTACACAACTACCAAACCTTATGCAATGTAGTTGGACCATTTGTAATAACTATGCAGCCTTAACATTTTTCTTGCTGCTAGGATCAAAATCAACACCGTGTGTTGTGTTGTTGTTGATTTAACCAAAAAAGAC